>CATIWM010010140.1:0-20032 GCA_949671775.1 Mallotus repandus | reverse complement strand
AAATTCTCTCTGCTCACCTATATATATGTATATACATACCTATATATATATATATATATATATGTATATAATTTTGTTTCCCTCTTCCAAAACCCTACCCTACCTATAAATTCCTCTCTTTCACACTCCTCTCTCATTTCTCACCCTGTCGCCCCAGACCTAACCCTAAATATCTAAAATTCTCTCTGCTCCCTCCCCTCGTTCTCTTTGCCTCCCTCCTTTTCCCTAGTTCTTGAATCTTCAATAACCCTAATCTTTTAGTCTTCTCGAATCCTATTTCTTCTCACCTTGATGCTTATGCTTTAATTTCTGTCTTATCTTGATTTCTTGTGTTATGTCCTTCCTTATTGTAAGCACCCAATTTTGAGATAGTCGAGTATGGATGTGACAGAGGACTCCAATGATGAAAATTTGTTGCAAATAGGTCTCTAGTATTTGAATTTCAGATCACAAGGCTTAATAGCATTTTTTAGACTTGATTGTAACTTTTTAAAGGACCCAATTGTAAAGTTTTTAATTCTTTCAAGAAATCACCAATCGAAATTACATATTTCCGATCGAAAATATGTAATTCCAATCGAAATTATACATTTCTGATCAGAAATATACAATTCCGATCAAAATTGTACATTTTCGATCGAAAATGTATAATTTCGATCGAAATTATGTATTTTCGATCAGAAATACACAATTTCGATTGGAATTCCACACTTCCAACCAGACTCCGACGCCTAATTTTTAATTTTTGAAATTATTTCTTTAAATTTTTATTGGAAAAAAATTAATTTAAAAAAAAAGATAAATAAGCATAATTTTAACCGGTCAATTTTATCAGTCCAATTTAAATAATAAAATTTTGTCGTGTTGTTGTTTTTTAGGATAATAAGTGATAATATCCTCTCTACTAAAAACCTAACCTAACCTAATCTACGAAGGAGTTGTTTTTGGGTTGAAGTTAAAAAGGAAAATAAATAGGCAGAGAAGATGCATTTTTTAGAACACATAGAGAGAGAGAGGCTGGGGGAGGCAGGAAAAAAAAGAAGGAAGATCAAAGAGGTTATCTTTCCTGAAAAAGAAAAGCTTCTAGGACGTCCTTTTCTTTTGAAAAAATACAGAACCTTTCTTAGAGTTTTAATTTTTGGGAACTCTATTTTTCTCTACTTCTCAAAACAAAAGAAAAAAAAGAAAAATTCTTTTGAAAGGCAATCAAAGTCTGGGAACCGAGAAAATTAATACTGCAAACTTATTCAAATGGTGAATTAAACAAAGCCTCTGAGGAGTTTGTCAATACTGCATCACTTTACATTCTATCCCTTTCTTTTTTTTTCTTTTATTTATTTCCATTTGATTCTTTTATTTTCTTCTTCTTTATTCCTTATTTTTATTCTAATCATTTTCTTGATTTTTGTTTTGTTTCTGTAATGATGGTGGTGGAAACGTCCTGTGCCATGGAAATGTGATTGAACTGATTAAATCCAGGAAGGTCCATGGAATGCCATGGATAAAACACTGTAGTAATCCTAAGCTAATTTTTATTTTATTATTTTGTGTTTTTATTACTTCATGCTATTTATATTGTGTATTTATTTTTTATTTTGGACATGTAATTAATTAATCTGTACGTAGGTTGTAATAGCCCTAATAGTGGAAATAGTATAATATTTACTTTTTTTTTTGCTTTTTAAAATCAATTAACATTAGGCTTTATTTGGTAAACCTCAATTAAAATCAATGGTGGCTTTAGATTAATTTTAGGTTGTATGTAATTAAAATTAGGGTTATAAAAATAACATGATATTTTTTTTTTTGTTATTTTCTTTATTTTTAATATTTCAGCTTGTTTATTATTTTTGATTCATTTTGGACCTCAAGCCCACATGTAGGTCTAACTCACTAATAAAATAGGCATTTCAAATTAAATTTAGGTTTAATTAATTTTTAAATCAATTTAGGCCTATTTAGGTTAACTTAGACTTTAGGCCCACTTTATGTAATTTAAAATAAATTTAGACTTAGCTCAGCCCATTAAATAATTTCTTTTAAAATAAATAGATTTAAGATCAGTTCATTTAAATTAAAATAAGTAGAATTAGGTCCATTAAATCAAATCTATTTTTTCTTAAATTTGGTAGACTTAGGCCCACTTTTAGAACTAAAAATAATATATTTAAGTTCACTAATATAATTAAAATATAGGCCCACCTTTAGTTCCATTTCACTTGTAAATAAAATATGTAGATTTAGCTAACTTAAAATTAAAATCAAATATAGTTTGGATTTAAGGACGTTGCGCTTCGAATGCATTTTTATGTGCTTTTTCATGGATTGGTTGCCTTAGGGTTAGATGGATGTTCAATTAGGGTTTAATGAAATTTCATGTAATTAGAGGATAAGATAGTAATTAATAAACTAATTCTAAATGCACATGAGACTAAAAGATGATTCAATATCTGAGATTTGATCACATGGTTGAATTGATTCAACAACCCTAACTAGAAAATCTAGCCACACATATTAAGAAGAATAAAAGATGATGAATGGGGAGAAAGCAATTCCATTATTATGAAATTTAAATTGAAATAACAAAATAACAGAATAAGAAAACCCCTTGGAGTGCAAGTCTTTTCTCTTCAGTCTTCAAACAACCTATTCTAATCAAATGAAAAGAACTAGAGAATTCTAGTTTGATTCTTAGGAAAATGATGTCAAAACTAAAACAACGAGTATTCCCCTCTTATTTCTCTAGTGGCTCCCTCTTATAAAACCCTAGCCTCTAGCCTCTTTAAGTAGTTACCTTTTAAGAATCATCAACCCCTTCAAATCAGTAACATAAATTTTGAATTTCTAAAGTTGGTTACAGGACACATGGCCGTGCGCATTTAGGTGCACAGCCGTGCGACCTGACACTTTATCCCTTTAATATAATCGAATAAACTAAATCTTCCTTCATGAAAGTTGTATATATTTGTGTCAGATTTCCATATCACTTTAAATCGCCTTAATTGAACCTCTATAGCTCAAGATATGGCTGAAATACTAAGAGTTGTGAAACCTAAAATAAAAGCCGCATATGTGTTGACTTCTACTCAAGATTTGAAAACCTAAACGAATATGGATTTTGACAAGTAAGCTCAATTCAGAAATCTTAAGATCTCTACTTCAATTTTCTAGAATATCTCTTTGTCATTATAAGACTGTAAGGATGTCAAAAGCTTTACTGAATCTCAGATGTTGAATCAGCCCCTCTCCTCATTGCTTTGATTCTTTGCCCTTTCATTGGCTAAATTAGCTCCTAGCGTTAAGTCCTCATTGTTTCATTCTAAAAATGGGTTCCAAGAAATATGGAACCTAAAAAATCAATACAAAAGCAATGTAACAAATATAATCGTAAACCAAAAATGCATAAAATGACAAAATGATTAATATTTTAGCTCCCCATTACAAATAACCTCAAATCATGGATTTAAATGATAAAAACCTATAATTATAATAATGAAATCAACTTTATAGTGCTTAAAATCCATCATTTCAGGCACTCATCATTATTCCCCCACACTTGAACGTTTGCTAGTCCTCAAGCAAACCTCACTCATATAACGAATAACACCCATTAGCTAGCTTCACTTGAACAACCACATTAATCCTCCATTAATACAAAACTTAATAATTCACAAACTAAAGCAATAAACTGAGGTCAAAGATATCAAATTTACCATGTGAAAAGTAAACCTTCTTATTGAATTAATGAAAATAAACTATTGATTTTAGAGAAAAACAAAAGCAAGGAAAGATCATTCCAGTTTCTAGCTAGCCACATTCTCCACATGCAAGGTTCCTTTTTATGTTCTTATTTAATTACTTTTGAAGGTTTCCCAATTACAGTGATCCCCCACCTTTCTCATATTACTTAATGTGGATACCTTTAAAGGGTCCTTTGGATACTCGTACTCTTAATAGAGCATTGGAGTAGATAGAGCTTATGCAAATATAATACACTTCAAAGCAAGCTCTAAGCAATTTATTAATTAAGTGTGTTTTACGCTCCATCTCACTTTTTTTTTTTAAATTGTTCCCAAGACATGTAAGAATCTGCCAACATTGACTAGACGTTAATCTTTACTTACAATCATCTTTCTACAATCATCAAAAATCTAAGTTCAATCACTCAATAAGAAAGTAAGCATTAAGTTCATTAAAGTTCAAAAATCCTTAACCAAAGTTTATTCCTCTAGCTTAACGAATTCAAAATAAAGCATTAATGGGATATTATTGCACTTTTTTAAGAAAACTTCACATAAGGAATCTCACTCATTACATGAATGAGTTGCAAATTCTTAAGTGATATGCATGACAGTTCCTTAATAACCTTTATGCATAAAAAAATTACACAATAAAATGCATAAGATGCATGATCACTAAACATAAAATGACTTAAAATAAAATATAAAAAGTCATAAAAATTACATAACAAAATTCAACTCACTAGATTCCACCATACTTAAAATCAATAATGTCCTTATTGTTTCAGGAAATTAAAACAAGAATTGATGGAAAATCATTAGTGACAAAATTCTAGTGACATGTATGGTTGTGAGCACTTGAATGTCAATGATGGGTGGTGTAGTGGGTGTTTAAATAGAAGAGATGGAGTAGTAGGGAATTGGGAAGTGGAAAACTTCCCCTTAAAAGTGAGTTTCATGTCTTATAAAAAAAATAAGAACAAATGTGGACAACAGTGACGCACGACAGTGCGACCTAGTGATGCAAAATTTTGACGACGCAAGATGCATGGCGGTGCGTAAATTTTGCACGACCGCATGACCTGATAGGGAATTGCAATGCCGCTACACTAACGGCTGTGCACTAAATGTACACGGTCGCACGACCTGATGATGCAATTTTCCATGAAAATAATTGCTACAAAAGCACATTTCACAACATGCTCAAACAATACATCACAATTATGACTTGTACATTACACTAATCAACATTCTACATAAATTAAACTCATAAAACTCTTCTAGTGCTCTTTCTCACCTTTATTTTCTTAAAAAACAATTGTTAAAGGGAAAATCATGAGTTTTTAAAATAAATGAAGAAAGAAAATTAAATGAGAAAGAAAATTAACAAAGAAAACAAATTAAACAAAATAAAATGCTTGGTTGAGCCCCCAAGAAGAGCTTATTTAAGGTCTTTAAGCTAGACCATTGCATGCTCTATTTGCTTGGATTTGTCAAATAGGCAACTTTGTGGAAATCACCTTTAAACACATAACCTATACCTCCCTCTATCGAAAAACCACCTGAGCTTGACTTAAAACCTTTACCACCTCATTTGAGTTACACTTTCTTGAGAGAGAATGAGACATTGCATGTAATTATGATAGCTAAACTTAGTGAGGAGCATGATGTTTCATTGGTGAATTTGTTGAAAAAGAGGATCAAAGCTTTGAGATTGGAGAACAAGTGTTACAAAGAGATATATAAAGAGAAGACAAAGAAGTGGCATGATGCAAATATGAGGAGGAAATGTTTTAAAAATGGAAATCAAGTGTTACTTTACAACTCAAGGTGGACACTATTTTTGAGGAAGCTTAAGACTAGATTGTCAAGACCATATACTGTGTCCCATGTCTCTCCCTATGGAGTTGTTGAGTTGATGAATAAATAAGGAGAGAAGTTCAAGGTTAAGGGGCGTCTAGGTTCTATGTTTAAAGGTAGTTTATAGTAGGTCATTGGATTTTGATATTTGAGAGACCCTTTCTCTTCAGAAGAATGTACCTGTAAACACTTCTCTATATGCTCCAAATCATAAAATTTTGCCAACCTCCCTCATTGGACTTCATTCACACAATCATCAACAATATCAACTCGCATACAAAAATCATCATTAGAGGGATATTTCATACCTTGATAGATATCAAACTGATAGCTTTCATCCCCCACTCTCAATGTAAGTGTCCCATCACAAACATCAATTATAGCTTTTGAAGTATATAGAAAAGGCATACTAAGAATTAAGGGAACATTCTCGTCTTCCTCAAAGTCAAGTACCACAAAATCTACTGCAAAGATGAACTTCCCTGCCTTCACTAACACATTCTCCATTATACCTTCTGGCTTCTTGATAGTTTTGTTTGCAAGCTATAAACACATGTTGGTAGTCTTAGCTTCAACCAATCCAAGCTTCTTGTAAACAGATAAAGGCATCAAATTAATAGATGCACCTGAATCACAAAGAGCCTTTGAAAAATTTAAAGTATCGACAGAGCAATGAATAGTGATACTCCCAGGATGTTTACGCTTTAGTGGAAGCTTTCTCGAAATTATGGCACTAGTGATAGTTCCATACCTTTGTAGCTTTTTCTTGCTAGAGATGAGCTCTTTTAAGAATTTTACATATTTGGGCATTTGAGCTATAACTTTGACTAAAGGTATATTTATGTGTAGGTCTGTCAATGTCTCCAAAAACCTTATATACTTCTGAATATACTGCACATGCTATTGTTTCTTTAGTGTCTATGGAAATGGCACTAGTGGTTTATAAGGCTTTATTAGTGGTGGTTTTGGCTGATCCTTACTCTTTTCTTGAACTTCTAGCTCCTTATCCACTTGCACTTTAACCCACTCATCTTCTTGTTATTTTTCCTCTTCCTTCTTCTTTTCTTCATACTCCACTATTGCCTTTGGGGTTTGGACCTCTACTCCACTTCTTAAGGTGATTGCTTTCACATATTCTGTAGGATTTTTCTCATTATTGCTTGGAAATGAACCCTAATTTCCTATTGACAAAGAATTTATCAATTACCCCATTTGCATCTTCAAGTTGTGAATAGAAGAAGAGTGATTTCTGAATATGAGTTGAGTGTCCTAGTACGTTTGCTCAAATCTATCCTCCAACCTCTTTGTAGTTTCATCTTGTTGACTCTTTTTTGCTAAAATCATATCCATAAACTTCTCCATCTTACTCTCCAATGAAGCCATCGAAGATTAACTCTTATCTTGCTAAAAATGAGATTGAGGTTGTTGTGCATTCTGACCTCCAAAATCGAGTGGTATTTATGGCCTCCACTAATTGTTCCATTGGTTGCTTCCTGAAAAGTTAGGATAGTTCCTCCAACTTGAGTTATATGTGTTACCATGCACTGCATTTTGTTGTTGACCATTGAAGTTGCTCATGTAATTGATGTGCTCCATAGATAAATTTTGCATCAAATGACATTCAAAAGTATGATGCCTCCCTTGACACAACTCGTAAAAGGAAGACAATAGAGACGTAGAAACTACATTAACACTCATCTTGTCTATCATTTTTGATAAAAAGTCCAGCTTTGCATTCACCATAGTTAAAACATCAAGTTCAATTGACCCTCCTTTCCTTGATATGGCCCTCTCATTAGTCTACAAACTTTGTGTATTAGCCATTTCCTCAATAAGGTCTAGAGCATCCTCAGGCATCTTTTGCATGATAGTTCCCCTAGCTACTACATCTATGTTCACTTGGACTGAAGGAATAACACCTTTGTAGAATGATTGCATCAAATCCCATGAAGGTATCAATTGAGGTGGGCACTACCTTTGAAGATCTTTGAATTGGTCCCAACACTCATGGAAGCTTTCATCCTCCCTCTGGTAAAAAGAGTTGATTTTATTTCTGATCTTCAATACTTTCGCTGGTGGGAAGTACTTATTGAAAAAGGCTATGCAAAGCTCTTACCAAGTGTTAATTGAGTTGGATGGCAAGCTTGTAAACCATCTCTTTGCTTTATCCATAAAGGAAAATGGAAAGAGAATGAGGTGGACTACTTCAGGCTGCACTCCATTCATCTTGAAAGTTGAGCAATACTCCAAGGACCGAGTCATGTGACCAATGGGATCCTTGTGTGGTAAGCCACTAAATTATGAGTTTTGGATTATGGCAGGCTTGATCTCAAAATTGCTTGTTGTAATCGCCAGCCTCACAATCAGTGTTTGGTCCCGTTGAACATTAGGACTCACAAAATCTCTCATGGTCCACTGCCCATTTTGTCCATTTTGAGTTGCTTGCTGCAATAGAGGCGGATTTCTTTTTTCCTCCATTCTGTTCATCCTGCTACTTTGCCATTTTCTCCTTATGCGTACCATCTTTTCAAGCTCAAAATCAAGCCTCTTAACTAAATAGATAATTAATAAGTTATTTGCTTTTTTTCTCAATGAAACCTATCTCTCAATCAAGTCTTATTGTCTAGATTCAAATAAAGGGTGGCCAATCCATCAAAGACATTAAGCAAAGCAATAATCAATGAGCTATGTTTATTAACTTAGAGTAAAATCATATTGATCATGTGGCTGAATTGATTCAAGAACCCTAACTAGAATATCAAGCCACACATATTAAGAAGAATAGAAGATGATGAATGAGGAGAAAGCAATTCCATTATTACAAAATTTAAATTGAAATAACAAAATAACAGAATAAGAAAACCCCCTGAAGTGGAAGTCTTTTCTCTTCAGTCTTCAAACAACCTATTCTAATCAAATGAAAAGAACTAGAGAATTCTAGTTTGATTCTTAGGAAAATGATGTAAAAACTAAAACAAAGAGTATTCCCCTCTTATTTCTCTGGCGGCTCCCTCTCATAAAACCCTAGCCTCCAGCCTCTTTACATAGTTGCCTTTTAAAAATCATTAACCCCTTCAAATCAGCAACACAAATTTCGAATTTCCAAAGTTGGTTACAGGACACATGGTCGTGCGCACTTAGGCACACAGCCGTTAAACCTAACACGTTATCCCTTTAAGATGATCTAATAAAATAAATATTCCTTCATTAAAGTTTTATATATTTGTCTAATATTTCAATATCACTTTGAATCACATCAATTGGGCATCTTTAGCACAAGATATGGCCGAAATACTAAGAGTTGTGCAACCTAAAATAAAAGCTACATATATGCTGACTTCGACTCAAGATTTGAAAACCCAAACGAACTTGGATTTTGAAAAATAAGCTCAATTCGGAAAGCTTAATATGTCTACTTCAATTGTTTAGAAGATCTCTTTCTCATTATAAGACTGTAAGGATGTCAAAAGCTTCACCAAATCTCAGATATTGAATCAGCCCCTCTCCTCATTGCTTTGATTCTTTGCCCTTTCTTTGGCTAAATTAGCTCCTTGCTTTCAGTCCTTATTGCTTCATTCCCAAAATGCGTTCCAAGCAATATGGAACCTACAAAATCAATACAAAAGGAATGTCATAAGTATAATCATAAACCAAAAATGCATGAAATGACAAAATGACTAATATTTTAGCTCCCCATTACAAATAACTTCAAATCATGCATTTAAATGATAAAAGCCTATAATTATAATAATGAAATGCAACTTTATAGTGCCCCAAATCCATCATTTCAAGCACTCATCACCTAGCTTTAATGCATCACTACTTCAACACCGGAGGTGTGTAACCGATGTAAAGGTCTGGATTTTTGACTTAATACGTGACACCACTTTGACACAGCAGTGTCAATGTCACGTCAGAGAAAAAGAAGTTATCCTATTTGAAAAATACTTGGGAATTCAAGTGCAATCGGGTTTTCTACCAAGTTTTTTTTTAAAAAGGGATGCTAGGGGATTCATTCTACATTCTTGAAGCTACGAATAAGAGCCGTTAGGGTGGAAACACCATTGAAGAGGTCAACAAAGATTGAAGATTAAAGCGCGCTTAAATGAGTTTTATCTAATCTTCTTCTTCACTCTATTGTTATTTATCTTATATTTTTAATTATTTTTTTAAGCCATTTGTGGCTAAATTTCTTTTAGGGTTTAGGTTAGGAGTAGTTATTCTATTATGTGATTGAACACAAGTCTTTTATTAATTTGATTTTCAATTAATTCTATGCGCTAAGCTTAATGTCTTGTTATCATTGCAGGCATATTTGATTGCATGTTTATGTGTAAATTAACCAACGAGAGTTAGGAAAATTTACCAACTTAAGACTCATAGGACTTAGATCACTTCACCATAAGAGAAGGCGAGCTCTACGGGGAACTATGACAGTAGGCAGGGGTCTACGGTGGTAAATTAATTGTTAAGGACTTAATGGGTTTAGATCAATTTCTTAACCACGAGAGTAGGTTAAACTTTGATCTTAACATGATTGATTGAACTCAAGAGAGTCTTTTGGTATTTTAGAACAATTATCCTTAACTGAAATCAAGGTGTTTAATAATTAAGTGTTCATAATCTGATTGGAATAGTGAAACTAAACTTGAGCTCTATGTTTTTATCATTTATTTGCTTTTAATTTCAATTGTTTAGATTTATATTTTGATTTTCTAAATTACTTTGTTTGATTTTCTAGCTAATAACATAGGTAGAAATATTAGTATTCAATATTCAATCCTCGTGGGAATGATATCTTTTGTACTACAATTCACAATCCGTGCGCTTGCGAGTTTTGAATGCAACAGAGAGATGTTATATGCAGATTCAGAATTCCTCACACTTTGATTACGGATAATGGGAAGCAATTTGATAATGCCAACTTTAAAATTTTCTATGAAGAATTGAACATCAAACTCATTTACTTCAGTGGCTCATCGTCAAACCAATAAGATGACAGAGGTAACCAACAGGATAATTATGCAAGGGCTAAAGAAGAGACTTGATGAAAAGAAGGATAGTTGGGTGGACGAGCTTAATAATGTCATTTAGGCATATAGAACAATGCACATCAACAAAGGAAACCCGGTTTAGGCTAACTTATGGCATGGATGTAGTAATCCCAGTAGAAATTGGATCTCTAAGTTATCGGGTATCCAACAATTTGGTTCAGGATAAGAATGAAGGAAATGCTTGAATTTGTCTGGACATGTTGGAAAAAAAGAAGAGAAAATGCAGAGGCTATGGTCGAGGCTCAGAGACGTAAAGCAGCTGAGTTTCATAATAAATGAGTCTGGATAAAGTCATTCAAACCTGGAGAACTTGTCATGAGAAGGGCGGATATAGGGAAAGGAAGCTCAGGAACTGGGAAGCTCGGACCAAATTGGGAAGCCCCTACGAGATAATCGAGAAAACAAGCAAAGGAGCATATAGAATAAAGGATGCTCAAGGAAAAGAATTACCTCGATTTTAGAATGCTGATAGTCTTAGGAAATATTATCAGTAATGATTTTATATTGTATGTTTGTTAATTATATCAAATAAATATACGAAGAATGATTGGTGTGGAGCTCAAAAGCAATAAAATGACGATTCAAAGGAAATTTCATTCTTTCATTACATAATAAGTTTTACATTAAGCCTTAAATTTAGAAGGAACAACTACATTTGGAGTTATTGGAGCTTTAGAACTCTCTCCACCCTTAAGGAGCTCGAAACCTATATCGGCTTGATCCTTTTTCACCAACTCCACCAGATCTTTTTGAGTAATCTTATCTAAGTTTGAAAAGTCAAGATTCGGATACTAGGCAGTAAAAATCCTTTGAATTTCAGACTTCTGAGCTTTCAAGAACCTCCTAGTCAGGTCTTGGAAGAATTTCTTATCAGCTATTCAGATTTTCTTATGTTGGGCTACCTATTTCTTTGAAGCTATACATCAGCTAAGCTATAATTCCATAATAAATAACATGAGAAAGTGACTACAATCCAAAAATATTGACAAGTATAGGAAAGGCCAACTTGATTTTATTTATCAGAATAACTGAACTTGCCCAGCATTTTTACAAGGATTCAAAGAGATACATATCTGGAATACAAGCTGTGAACTTTTTAATACAATTACACAAACCATTAATGGAAAGTTATACGAGACTTCCCTTTGACATCTTCAATACAAAAGCCAATAGGCTAATAAAGACTGTAACAAGAGTCGCATCAGTCTCAATAATATTAACATAAATACAATACAACTACGAAGCTGCAGATTTAGGGTCTCTTATAGGGAAGGATCGCCGCTTGAAGCCGCAGGTACTAAACCAATGCTAAGACTTCGCCGGTCCATCCTTGGGCCCATTCATGGGCATATCAACCAACGACATGGTGAATCAAACAGTCAAACACCACAGCTGTTTGGTTTCCACACTGTCACAGTTTCTTTCAGATGCTTGTAATGCAGAGCAGAGGGGAAATAAGCTAGTCTTCAGCCACACATAAAAGTATAATTAGTATTGAGTAGTACTTTAGTTCCTGGGTAGGAACCAACTAGTAACACTATTAATTATAGACAAGAGATACCAAAGCCACTGAGATTGGGGCTTTCCTCAGAGTGAATAGTCTATTGCTGAGTTTCGGGGTGTCTTTCAGTAGAAGCATTCTAATAGCTTTTCCATATATTCATCTTCCCTCTGCAGAAAAAATCAAAATAAAGTAAGCATAAGTTTTGAGTTTGCTTCCCATGCAACACTCGAAAAGTGACATCTCTCCACCAGGTGTGCTATTTCTCACCACAGGAATTGTAGGCTTCCCTTCATTAGAAGCTGCCGAGGGACCCTGAATACTATTGTCATGGGATGGTGTACCATTGATATGGGGACTTTCATTGGAGTGAATAGGGTCCAACTCAGAGTGCAGGCTGGCCATCATCTGTTCAAGCCCTTGAGGGTGTTCCTGCAGAAAGAATCAGAAGAAAGTAAGGATAAGTTCTGAATTTTTTTGCTATACATCAATAATTCTACATCCAACAAGCAATTTCTCACCACAAGAATTGTGATATCTTCTTCACTATCAGAATCCATCAAGAAACCTAGCTTATGTGCAAGGTCTGACACATCTGTCTTCTTACACTGACTTTCAACTTCTCCAAATGTTTCTCCAACATTGGAAGCCTCCAAAGGACCTAGATGATCTTCAAGGTTTAGCATATCTGCCCTATTGTAATGACTTTGAACTTCTTCAAATGTGGTATTTCCCACTTTGGAAGCCATTGAGAGGCTGTGACAATCTTCCAAAAATGATACATCAGTCTTCTTGTATTGATTTTGATTATCAAAATCGGAAGGCATTGTAGTCGGGGGACTCCATTCACCTTCTATAGACGCTGATACATCCATCTTCTTACTAGGATTTTGTGCTTCAAAATCCGGAGTAACAAGGTAACATGTGTTACTTTGATCATAAAGTAACTCGGTAGTCATAGTAACTGGATTTTGATTGTGAAAATCACAATCTAGGGTTTCATCTTTGTAATGTGATGAAATATTAGACACATCATATAAATTTTGATTTTCAACACAAGATGCCGTTTGGCAACTTGGTAAACTTCTTTTATACGATAATGTATTAGTTATCTTATTTGGAATAAAATATTCTGAATCACAAAACACTGCACAACCCTTGTCACCTTTGTTACAGGTTGAAACAGTAGTTAGCTTATCAGAATTTTGATTCCCAATATAAGAATCCATAAGGCTGCCTGTTGCACCTATGTTAGAAACTGAGGTAGAAATCAGATTTTGATTATCAAAATCAGATGCCTCTAGAAAGCTTGATTTGCCTTTCTCATAAGTTGACATGGCAGTCATCACATTTGGATATTGATTTTCTAAATCAGAAGCCATATGGTTGCTTCGTTCACTTTCATCATAGGCTGGATTAGTTATCATATCCTTGGAATTCATATCTTTAAAAGCAGAAGCTGAAGCTGAAGCCAAAACCAAAGCTGAAACTGTGCTGCAATTAGAAGATTGACCTTTTCTTGCCCTCTTATTCGGTGTTGTCTTCTTGCAAGCTGGTTCAGCTCTCACTGACTTTTTCCTTGCTGCTTTCTTTTCATTTGAATTACAATAATTTATAACATTTGAAACATGATCAGTCTCATGCGGGTGAAAATTCCCACATGGTTCTGTAATTTTTGAATGGCAAGGATTTGTGAAAATTCCTTGCAAATTGTTTGAATCTGCCAAAACTATTAAAAATGGATCCACCTCACACGGCTTTGTATTTGAATTACCAGGACTTGTAGGATTTACAAAAAGAGGATCAGGTTTACGTGGGTGTAAATTGTTTGATTTTGCAAAAACTGTCGAAAATGGGTCGATCTTACATAAATTTGGGTTGTTTGAATTACAAGGAACTGTGAAATCCCTTGAAAATATTTCAATCTCATGTGGGTTTGGATCTTTATTTAGAGAAGCAAAAACAGAGTACTTTGGATAACTTGATTGACCTTTCTCAGAGGTCAAAGTTGCAGTTATCTCATCTGAACTTTGCTTTTCAAGATCAGGAGTAGTATACTTAATGCTGCTGGGTTCAGCATCACCGGAGGTTGAACAAACATATTTCTTGAGTGAATTTTGACATTCACTATCAGAAGTAGAAGTTGCCTTGCAATTTGCTGGGCCTTTTCTTCCCTTCTGATTGGGTTTGTTCTTACAGTTCGCTAAACCTTTTCTTTCCTTCTTCCTGGGTTTATTCTTAACATAATCGAGTTGGGTACTTCTGCATTTATTGGTTTTTTTCTTATTTATCATGAGCTTACAAATAACAAAATCGCCCTGCACAAGAACAAAACAATGAAAAAAGCAAAATCAAAATGCCATGTTTTAAGTTACTTTTAACTTATAAAATTAGTTGAAAAGCAAAATCTGTTGAAGTTTTTATGTCTAATATCTATCCATATATGTTGGAAAAGCCCAATTTGCAGTAATTTACAACTAATATTCAGTTGTTTTTAAGCAATAAGTTAAATTTTTCCAAATTCAAAAACATATGACATGAAAGAAACATATGGAATAGTTTTAGCAAATTACCTCAATAGGCGAGTTGAGTTCATATTCATGTATGACCCATTTTGTTGGGTTAGGGTCATAATAAACAAAAATTGTTTTTGTTCCAATCTGCTCGTTGCTATCTTCAGGTGTGAGTGATTGGATCTTATCAGTCCTATGCCAGAGTCCAACTCCTGCTTTCCTCTTCCTTTTAGCTCCAGTTTTTGAGTGAAACTCACGACAACAAAAGAAATACCTCTCTTTACTAGGAGACTTGTCATCTACAAAAACCCAAAATCAGTCCTCAACTGCTGCATGGGGTGAAACAAAAATCAGAGCAAGTAAAATGTAAGGGAAAAAAAAAACAAAAAATAAAGTATACCCAGTAGATCCCAAGGATTAAAATTCCAAATTTGAAGCTCCTGGATGTCAGAGCCATCTATAGGGAGACCAAGATTTTTCTTTTTCAAGTAATGGTCGAGCAGCTCGTCATTGGTAGGGAGGAACTTCCATCCCACTGGTAAGTTTGATGGCACTGACATCTGACCTGCAAGAAAGCTACAAAAAAATTAGAAGAAGAATGGATCAATTAAGAGGCTAAGTATAGAGCTTCACTTACCAGATGAGCAACGTTATTCCGTTCCTTTCCCTTCACCGGAAAGCAAATAAGTTGTTGTTTTATGCCAAAGCTAATATCACTCAGATAACAAGGATCTCGTAAGAGAGCGGTAGACTGAAACACAAGTCAACTGATGAGTCTATTTGCCAAGTTTCACCCAGAGAACAGTGAACTGGTAACAGAGTAATGCAGAGCTGGTGATGACAATGTGTTCATCTTCAGTCAGTATAAGTAGCACTTTGGCTGAGAACAACAAATGACTTACTGTTCATATATGATTGACTCAACTTCTTAAAGAAGCTTTACTAAAAAATAAAGGAAAATTACAAATTTAGTATCTTAATTTTTGTGATTTTTTTATTTAAGTATTTAATTTTTTTTTTATAATCAAGTATCTAAATTTTAAAAAAGTATATGAATATAATGTCTTCCGCCGATTTAATGTTGATTGGGTGTTCAGTCAGATCAAGTGGGATCCACTTTTATCTCAGTCATTAATCATGTCATTTGCCACAAGTGTTGCATTATTTAAAAGACAAAATTATCTTTATTCAGTTACATTTACTATCTGCGGCGAAAGTTAATGTTGAGGTTATTTTGTCAATTTATAATCTTTAATAAAGTTAATTTTGTCTTTTAAATAATGCAATACATGTGGCACATAACATGACTAATAACTGGAATAAAAGTGAATCATATTTGATCTAACTCAACACCTAGTTAACATTAAATCTGCTGAAGACACTACATTGGTATATTTTTTTAAAGTTCAGACACTTAATTGTAAAAAAAAAATCTGACACTCAAATAAAAAAACCACAAAAGTTGAGACACTAAATTTATAATTTTTCCAAAGATAAATAAAAATGTGAAAAAAAAAATCCATTGGTTCCCACTAATCAAACGGTGTCTTGTGTGGGAAATTTTAGTTAAAAGAAAAAATCAATAATATAAACCATTTAGGTTCATTAATGTGCTATTAAATTTTAGTTTTTATTACTTTAAAATTATCTCCAACTCAAAATATAAATTTATTGTAAGTTTTGCACCTAATTTATGTATGTATAGTAATTTAATCTCCAATTCAAAGCATCAATTTTCACGCCAAAAAAAAATATTCTCTATATATTCTTTTATATCTATTATTATTTATTACTTTCTTACTTTTTATTATTTTTATAAATTGGCATATTGGTGAAAAAAAGCCAAATCTTTACGACTTTTTGCAATCTAATCCCAACTTTTTAATTTTTTCAATAATGTCCCAATTTTAAAATTTTTTTGCAATTTTAGCCATTAATGAATCTGGTCAAAAAATTGAGAGCAAAATCAACGACGTGGCACCTGAGTTGTCTTGCCAACATACCAAAGAGCAGGCACCTCATCCACGTCAAGCGCCTCTCCCCATCTGAATCTTGTTTGACCCCAAAACAACTCTCTTCACCTTCCAACTGATTATCAATGGCCACCACATAAGCAATCAACGTCTCTCACCCCACCCACCCATTATATTTACAAAATCAACATTTTTTATGCACTCCATTCACCCACCCCATCACAACTGGACATCTATACCACTAGCATCTAGACCATTAGCTTCACACTGCCACACACAACCACCATTTGCACCATAACTTACCAACTTCCATTACCACCATCAGAAGAAGCTCAAGTTTTGTTAATAACACATAAGAACTCACTAATTTCAAGCCTTCCATCATCCTTAACCTGAATAAAATTTGGTTTTTTTTTAGCACATTGCCATTAAAGAAATGTTTTCTTATGGTGACCTATGTCTACCAGTTGTTTCCTTAAAAGAATGATGGGTTTATATTGGTTAGGTACAACCTCATAGCAATCAGTGTCCTTTTTCACCAACTGAACCTGATATCTCAAGAGATCTGAATGCCACCTAGGGGAATCTATACTAGTAGAAGCCATTCAAGAACTAGGAAAAAAATCAAGAGAAAATCGTAGTGCAAAAAGGAAATCTAGATGGCGTGTTGATCAAATTTGGTGACTGAATTTGATGATTGTTGCTATAAACCTACAAAATCAACATGCCTAAAAGATAACAAGTAGCTTGAGCCAAATTGATATGATTTGATGACAAATCTTAGTTGTAGCAGAACAAAAATTGCTCTCATTTTCCCCCCTCAATCTATCTCTCTATTTCTTGTTTAGTTGTAGTAAAAAAAAAAAAAGCAAATTGCCACAGCCATCTCTAATGATTCCACCTGCAGTGGCGATTCGAGTGTGACTAGTCCTTACGTCATCCGTATTGAGCTTCACCCATCCTTTAGACTGAGGTTTCCACCCCACCATCTCCTGAATTCTTAAGTTCCTAGGGCAGGAAAAAAAAAGTAGGGCAGAAAGAAGAAGAAAAAAAAATATTAGTCGTCGAAGAGATAAAAAAATGCAGAAGTAAGGAGGTCGTGGTTGTTAAATGATGCAGAAGTTTTAGGTTTGTGCTCTATTTCCATTGTAACGGCACTCATAGAGATTAAAGATGATGATTAGCTGATGTGGATGTGGGGACTAATCTTTAGTGTGTTGAAAAGACAACTCAGATGCCATGTCATCGATTTTGCTCTCAATTTTGACTAGATTCATTAATGGCTAAAATTGTAAAAAAAAATTAAACTAGGACATTATTGAAAAAATTAAAAAGTTGGGATTAGATTGTAAAAGATCGTAAAAGTTTGGCTTTTTTTACCAATATGTCTTATAAATTTCACCCATACTTTTTAATTTTTACATATTCATCCAATTTAAATGTTATTAATATTTATTTAAAAATATTATAGTTAAATATTATATTTATTTTAATTAAAATTTAATTTAATAATGAATTATCTTAATTCAATTTTTGTATAAGTGCAACTAAAATTTAGTAAAAATAATAGTCAAATAAATATTAGGGTGTAATAATAAATAATATAAAATATCACAATTTATTTAATTAAAACACATAAAACATTACAATTCATTCAGTTTTGTGAATTATTATATTGCTCCTACAAATGTTCTATTAAAATACTTGATATTTATGTATTTTTTTAGTAATTGTGTGATGTTTTAATAGTTATGTAATGTTTGCTAATGTTTATAATATTTATTCAGTTATTTTATATTCATGTGAATATAATTAATAATATATGTAATTAATATAAATAATTATAAAAAATTTGAAAATATAAATAATAATACATTAAACTAATTTTATATTTTGTTAATTAAAAAGTAAAAAAAATAAATATTATGTAAAAGTATAAGACTATTATGTAATTATAAAGGAAATAAAATAATGTCAGTTGAAATTGGTCTAAAATATTCGAAATATAAAAGTATAGGATTATTATGTAGTTATAAAAAAGGGAAAAGGGCTAAATTGGACCCTCAACTTTGGCACAAATCCTTATTTGGACATTAATATTTTTTTTATCCCAAACAGACCTTAAAGTTTTAAAAGTGGTCCGATTATGACCCTCAATTAACTATCATTTAAAAAAAATTGAAGTCCCGTTAAGTTATATTACATGGCATGTGGGACCCATTTTTTATGCTAAATCATTTGACTACCAAATCAATTGTGGCCACTGTAGACGGTGGGGTTTAGCGCACGTCTAAGTTTATTGCAACTGCGACACTATTTGAGCTCAGGGCTCTAGGAAACACACTAACCACTGTCACAAAAACATGACGTGGAGATGAGGAGTCGCCACCCAGGGTAATAACTAGGACAAATTGAAAGTGGTGGTAACTCGATTCTCTAATGCCCTGGACCAGGGTCAAATTGATATCTACTTACTCACCCTACTGCATGACAAATTTTGGTCTTGTACTTGTCATAGCATATATAACGCTTCCCACTGCGTGAGCATAAGGGGTTTTTGACATTTTTTTTCTTTCTGCCTCATCCTTCAAACACATATTGTAGACGGTGAGGTTTAGCGTGTGTCCAAGTTTATTTCAACCGCGACACTGTTTAAACTCAGGGCTCTAGGGAACACACTATTAAATCACAAGACATAGCGTGGAGATTAGGAGTCGCCACCCAGGGTAATAACTGGGATAAATCGAAGGTGGTGGTAACTCAATTCTCTAATACAAGCCAACACCACAACCAGGAGTTCTGGATACGGAATACCAACTTCTTTTTGTCTGGTGTTCATTTAGAATTATTTTATGAATTACTATCTTATTCCCTAATTATATGCAATTTCATTAAACCCTAATTGAACATCCATCTAACCTTAAGGCAACCAATCCATAAAAAAGCACATAAAAAATGCATTCGAGGCGTAACGTCCCTAAATCCAAACTACATTTGATTTTAATTTTAAGTTAGCTAAATTTATATATTTTATTTACAAGTGAAATGGAACTAAAGGTGTGCCTATATTTTAATTGTATTAGTGAACTTAAATCTATTATTTTTAATTCTAACAGTGGGCCTAAGTCTACCAAATTTAAGAAAAATTGGATTTGATTTAATGGGCCTAATTCTACTTATTTTAATTTAAATGAAATGATCTTAAATCTATTTATTTTAAAAGAAATGATTTAATGGGCTGAGATAAGTCTAAATTTATTTTAAATTACATAAAGTGGGCCTAAAATCTAAATTAACCTAAATGGACCTAAATTGATTTTAAAGTTAATTAAACCTAAATTTAATTTTAAAGGCCTATTTTATTAGTGAGTTAGACCTACACGTGGGCTTG
>CATIWM010010124.1:0-10467 GCA_949671775.1 Mallotus repandus | reverse complement strand
TATTCATGATTCATATATATGCAAAATGTAGTACGTTATAAATACTAATTTTTGTAAAATATTTATAATTGAGTCTTATAATAATTTAATAGTTTATGTATATAAAAAAATTATTTTATTTTTATTTAAATCTGTTTGATTTTTAAATATAAAATTTTAAATTTTAAACACAAACTAATACTATCTTCATCAATTTCAAAATTTTTCAAAACTAAATTAATACTATTTTTGTTAATATATAAAAATGTATGTCTTTTTTCGTCCAAAATTTTTTTCATCTATTCACACTTTTGTATACACTAGTTTTTTTCTTACATGCAACGCACGTGATTTATAATATTAAGTTAAAAAGTAAAATTACTAAATAATAATAATAAATATAAAATGATTAAATAAATAAGAAAATAAACAAACATAATTGTGAAAAAATAAAATCTTTATTTCAAAAAATTTTATTGCTTCCATTACATACAATACAAATATATATTCATTATTGATCACAACGTAAATAAATTAAAATAAGAACAATAAAATAAATATGAAATATGAAAGAATAAATTTTTTTCTTAATTATTTGCGAGTTGCAATATAGCATTTATAAATATAAAATATAAAATAAATATACATTAAATTTTTTCAATTTTAATATTTAGAGTGAATTTTATAGTTATTTAAATATTTTCAATTGGTAAGTTTCCAATGACATATAATTAGATTACACATATACATATTAAAAATTAAGTTGGGTATTACTTATTATCTACTTTTTAATTTTATAACTAAATAATATTTTTTGATAAAATAACTAAATAATATTAATAAAAAGAAAAATAATTCATAAAGAAAGTTTTAATCATAACAAAATTTTTAAATTTTGTAACTCAATTATTTTATTAGTTACTTGCATATTTAACATGTTTAGATATAAAATCTATTTATAAATTAAATTACTTTACTAATTATTTACAAATTTAAAATTTAAAATATTTATTCAATTTAAAATAAAAATTATTGTCAGTATTAGTATAAATTAAACTATTTCATTTATTATTTGTATAGAAATTCAAAATACATGTTGAACTTAAAATAGAAGTTTATTTTTTTCAATCTAATTTTTTTCATATGTAATAGATGTTTAAAATAGTATAACTACTTTTATCTCAAATTGTAAAATAAAATATTTTTATTAAAACATTACCTGATATATTGTATAAATTTATGGATAATATAGATATATAAACATTTATTTTTTGTCCAAAAAATTCAGCTCTCTAATTGATAACTAATGTTATTACTTTTGGTTTTCCATCAAGCAATATTCTATATATTTTTTTTGTCCCAATTAGCTCGTGCATGAGATTAAAAATTAATCTATTTAAATGGAGAATATAAGGCTAATAAAAGATTTAAATACCAAAATAAAATTCAATATCAAGATAAATTCAATACAAGAAATTATATATTTAATAAGAATTTTTGTAAAATATTTATAATTGAATCTTATAATAATTTAATAGATTTTGTATATAAAAGAAATTATTTTATTTTTATTTAAATCTGTTTGATTTTTAAATATAAAATTTTAAATTTAATTTAAATATAAACTAATAGTATTCTCATCAATTTTAAAATTTTTCAAAATTAAATTAATACTATTTTTATTAATATATAAAAATATATGTTCTTTTTCGTCTAAAATTTTTTTTTCCTCTATTTATACTTTTATATATATATATATATTATGATTATGATTTAGACAGAGATTGAGGGTTATTTATAAAAAATTACAAAAGTGTAATACCCATATAGAATTCTCCGTAAAAAAAAATTAGAATTTCAAATTTGAATCCCTTTCTATTTACATTTCACCGGACACATACAATAAATGTTGCCTCAGGATAGTCTTCGTATTCATGAAGTTCACGTTATCATCATATTATTATATAGAAAAGCATGTTAAACGTTTTTTGTTTTTCATTGAACTCCATGACTTGTGGTTTCATTTATAATAATGAGACTCAAGAACAGCAAGAACAAAAGTCCCCAGCAATTAATAATGCCCTAGAAACTCAGACTCCAACTAATTATTAATGTTTTTTAGGCTTTTTCCATAATGAACTTTAGAGATGGCCGCAGCTCTCAGGTTCATTTATATATATATATATATATATCGAACATGCCCTGCCGACTTGTGCCAACTAATTAATTTTATTAATCTTTATGCAATAATGATGCATGTCGCATTGTTTTAATTTATGATTATATTTAGGTTGCAATAGTAATACATATAATGTGATTTTATTTCAATGGAGAATGATTCTATTTCTATCGCAAAATGAGTTTATTAATCACTAGATGTATATGATATAAAGAAAATTTCTTTATATCATATACATCTAGTGATCACTGCAAGTGCAAGCATATGAAGAAAGTCAAAATCTGGTGTGTAACATGTTAATTTTACAAAATTTAAGGGATTGCTTCAAAAAGCATCAAAGTTTCTTCAATGTTAAAAAAAAAACAATAATCAACGACCGTTGAATTAATTAATAAGAAAATATTTTTATTTAAACGACATTTTAAATTTGAGTCGTAACATATACAATGACATTAAATTACTTGTTGATAAATTTTTGCTGCCCTTATAATTCTACTTGAATCGAACATATTAATTAGAGTGCAACGAGTTTCTAATCATGATAGTTCTAAAAAAATATACATATATTCAACTATTTAACATTTTTTAAGCCTATAACAAACAAACATTTGCATATAATTTGTTCGGATGACGTAAAAACGAATTCAATTAAACTAGGATAAAAATGTTAACACTACTTCTAGAAAGATTAATTTGTGATTTATTAGTAATCATAATAGTTATAATCCTTAATTAAGATGATTGAATTATAACGTTGTTGTTGTTGTTGTTGTTGTTGTTTGATATCACATTTTTTCTTTACTTTGAAAAGAAAACAAGGACACTCCTAACTACTGAGAAGATATAGTCAAGGGCTATGTATATATATAAGCTAATATTATTAAGGTCTTGCAAAGGTGTTAGGCTTAACAGTAATAATAATGACCTTAAATGAGAAATGGCAAAAAACCCATATGCATATCACACATATAAACATAAAGGAAACATCAAGTGTTTCCTTAAGTCTAAAGTTTTCATGTAGCTTCTGATCAAAGATAATAAAAATAAGCTACCTAATTAATGACAAGCATTCGTTTGTTTTTTTATTAAATTGGGTTTTTCTTAAACAATAATAACAATAAATAAAATAAAATAAAAAAGGTTGTTTCCATGGTTGTGATTGTTCTCTTTAGTTATTTAGGCAAAGAAACTTGAGATTGCATGATTCATGATTGTTTCTTTGTTCCTAAATTTACAAGAGATGGCTTTAAGATTTGATTGATATTTTTTTTTTGTATCTTTAATTGGTGCAATGAAGTTAGGTGGGACGAAGCCTAAATTTTCCTTGTTAATTATTTTCAATGATGAATTCTGATATATATATGTTCCATTGCTTACAGTTGAAACAGTGCGATAGAAGAAAATAGAACAAAGAGATGGGACAAGCAGACATGTCTTAGATTAAACATCCTTGAAAGCAATAAATAGATGTATATTCTTGTTAACTCTATAGACCAGTCTAAGCTAACTCTTCATATTGGCTATCTCCTTTTCATACATAATTAGCAAATTTGTAAAGTGGGAGTTTGATGGCTTGTTCAGTCTTAAGATATGATTTAGTGGGTGTGATTAAGATTTTCCTGTTCAGTCTAAAAAGAAAAATAAAAAAAATCATGAACCAGATAATTATCTTATTTAGTGGGGAACATTTCAAAATTTTATTTTTAAATCTACTATATTGTATAAAAAATTATATTTTAGTTAATATGAAAATTAATTTGAAGATATGTTTATAATTTAAATTAAAAATATTTCTCAATGTATTAGATTGAAGTGGGAGATGTAAGAGAAAAACTTATTAGTATTTTTAAAATAAAAGAAATTGCTAACTCCTAAGTATTTTTATATACATAATAATTTAATTGATATTTTCACTTATAAAAATCATGAAAATCTCAAATTTCATTTGCTAATATGAGTACAACAAATTGTTATAATGGAATTTTAAATTATTCTACCAAAAAAACTGGACCTCTGAATTCTTTAATAAATATAAGCTTCAAAAAGGATGGGCTCGTGCCATCGTTAAACACACAAGGAGTTCAACGCAATATATTACCAAAACCCAATAATAAGAATTATTTTTAATGGACGATCACAGAATCTCCATGAATAGCACAGCCCACCATATAAGTTTATGGCCTTATGTAGATATCATCTAATAAAGTTTTATTTAGTTTTTAATTTTGGATATTTTTTTTATTTATAAATTAACAATTTAGATATGATCAATCTGAATTTAAATTGGCCAAATGCATAGTTTCACCCATGAACTTTACTCAATTAACCTCTAATATTAAATTTTTATTATGTTCTATTCAACCTTTAAACTTTTATTTTGAACCTATCTAATCTCTATAATACATAAAATTAAAGTATTTTATAATTAATATTGATATGGATATAAGAGAAACTTATGTAAAATAATGTTTAATAAAAAGAGAATATAGTTAAAAACAAAAAAATTTCAACTTTTTTAATATTAATTTTTAATTTTATTTATATTATTTTGAAACTAACTTTAGCATTTTATGTGTTTAAAATTATTTAAAATTAATTTTTTATATTGTGTGAGTTACTGTGGACCCTCTCGGTTTGATCGGCCCAATAATGAGTAAGTCAAAAGTTTGAATGTAAGAGGACCTAAAGTTTTCTTTAAAACGGGCCTCAAAGCCCAAGCCCATTAGCCCAGGCCCAGGCCAAGCCTGGTAAAGAGGCGATCGCCTCGACACCCCTTCAACATCGGCTCGAAGAGGCGACACCTCTTCAGTAGCTGACCTAACTTTACAATAAATGCATTTTAATACATTTTGGCCCCATATATTAGAGGTGGACCCACAGATCTCCAACTTGCAAATTTGTGCGTGAAAACATGACTTTCAAGGTAGAATGGGGTGAAGAAGATAAGGGGGAATGATGAGAAATGATGAGGGGGATCCTAGTGGCACCATTTTTGGGATTTGGGAAGAGAAGAAAAGAGAGGCTTAAATAGAAGAGTTGAGGCTCTGTGAAAAGAGGGGAGAGAAGAAAAAGAGAGAAAAAACACGGAAAAGAAGTGAAGAAACATATCTTGAGAGAAAAAAGAAGAAAAAATAGTGAAAAGAAAGGGGTGAAAAAGAAGAGTTGGATGAAGGAAAGTTGATTTTCTTAAAGGAAAAGGAGTTCTTTTTGCATTTAAAGTAGAAAAATCCACAAACCAAGCTCTGAGGGCTCAGTTAGGAGCATCAAATGTGGTTTATTCAATAAGAATACTATTTTTAAGCTTTTCAAATCCTAGTTTTTCATAAAAACTCAATTTCTCAATCTTGATTATATTTTTTTTGGGTTTTTGATGTGTTATATGGCATATGAAAGCATCCTTATATGAGATATTGATGTATTAGAAATAGATTTACATGTAGCTTGCATGAAATTAAATTTACTTAGAATTCAAGTAACATATAAATCGTAGTGTTCTTGGCCAATCGCCCCTTGAATAGGGATCCAAGAGGCGATGTCTCTTCCTAGGAGACGATCGTCCCTTGACCAGAGTCCAGCATGATTTTGATTAGACCTTAATATCCTTTCGGTATATTTTTGGTATCTGATACAAACATGTTGCCTAATATCTTTAGTATTGCATGTGATTATTATACTTACATGTTTGTTTGAGTGAGTAAACCATGTTTAAATTAATGTTTAAATGAATATTCATACCTACTTCATGCAAATTTATTTATTTCTTTCATATAAAAATTGTTTATCTTGAGACGAAACTAACCTGTGTTTGGTGTAGGTTTCTTTGTCACTTTTTAATCACTAAATAATTAGTGAGTTAATTAGTTCTTGAGAGGTTTTATTTGAATTCAACATGTTTGTAATTATGTAAATCATTGTAATCCCTAATCACTTCCCCGATTGTCTTGAATGGATGTTTGTAATATTTGTTCTTATTTGTAACAAGTGCAAGGTAATAAGCATGCAAAATGACTAATGTGCAAATTTAGATTAAATTATAAAATATGAAGTGTTTGCAATCCACCCGATAATAAGAAAATAATCAAATAATCAAAGGTAATAAAATACAAAACACACTCGGAGGCCAACCACAAGGTTGGTTGGGCATTCAAAAGCCCATACACAGTTTTCGAACCTGATCTCTGATGACAGCTTTTGGGTACCTTTGTAGAATCTAGTTGCTATAAAGTGTGTCTTGGTTTTCATTTGGGTGGCGACTCCATCTCCAACATGGGCCTTAAGTCCATCTTGTATTTCCTAGCAGACCTTGAGTTTGCACAGTGCCGTGGTTGCCAACATTTGGGCGCATGTTAAACCCGTCGCCTACAGTGGCGACTTCATTGGAGATAGAGAAACTGATTCCTGTGTTTTGTAATTTATCATCCTTGATTATTTCCTTATTTCCTTCACATTTTTCTGCATTCACTACACATTCACACAATAAGCACACAAGTCCCAAATAACCCGACAATAATCTTTGCTTCGTTGCCTATGTTTCACTCAAACCTGGTGGTGAAGTATTTGATTATTGTCACTCATGGCATGTGCTATCCCCGTCGTACGGACCCCTTGAGTAGGGAGATGCAAATGGATGTATATAGCTGTGGGAGCCGTAGCTTGTTACCTTTGACTTAGCTCATATAATGACTTAGCAACATCCACTAAGGTTTTTTCCAACTGCATGCGCTTTATGTGATATGGCAATTTTTGTAATAAAATCCAAGCCCATTACAAATAGATTATATCAATTTGGGCATTTTATGCCCACTATGGCCCATGCCAAGATAGGCCCTTCATGCCCATTACGGCCTATGAAACATGGACTTTGGTTTTATTACAAAAGAATTACTACTTGCCTGCTTTGTCTTAAGAGATTTATTACGTCCGTCGGTTTTGATGTCCCCTGTTGATAATCAAAACCAAGCCAACAATCCTAAAAAAAGGAACTCGCCATTGAATACGAGTGTGGGAGAAATAAGGATGGAGATACTGCTTGAAAAGTTTTGTCTTGTTACGTGTTATATATGAATATGCGATTATTTTCCTTCTAAAATAATTAAGTAAACATACATATCATGCATACAAGCCATGCATGTATCTAATCTATGGTAATTATAGATATAGATTCAAACTAGTCATCCATTTGGACTCACTCCGATACTGGTTATTTAGTCAGAATGTCAAAAGAAACAACATCGATGAGTTTTGATCCAGAACAATTTAAAGCATAAATGGCTGAACAAACTAAAGCTATTATGTGAGAGATGATGGTGAAAATGAGAAGAGAGGATAAATGAGAACTGCCACTACCTTAACCTTGCCCATTGGATCTTGATGCTAAAAATCTGAGAAGGCAAGAAATAGAAGATGACCAGGAAACTATATTGGCCAAACCTGTAATCTGACCAAGGATAGACGCCCCAAAAAATGTAGAAAAGCCAGATTGGGCTAAAGACCTTGTCAAAACCATGGCTCAGATGTAGATGCAGATGAAAGAAAAGGCGATAGATGCTCCCCTCGACTATACCGATCTAGATTTGCACAAAGGTGATGATCCTCTTCCATGAAAATTCAAGTTCCCTGACATGAAGAAGTACGCAGGGACTGATGATCCTCACTTACATTTGAAATAATATGTGACCTACATGAGTGCAACGGAGCTGACAAATGCTCAAATTGTCAAATAATTCCCTTTGTCTTTGGAAGGTGCTCCAATTCATTGGTATTACACCTTAGAGTCATCAGTGCAAAGTGACTGGAAAGAGCTTTGTGTTGCATTCATTAAGCAGTACGACCTAAATGCTCTAATGGAGGTCTCTTTAAGAGACCTGTAAAACATAAAGCAGAAGTTCAACGAGTCCTTTGCTGAGTATTTGACAAGATAGAGAGGGAAATTATCTCAGATGAAGCACAGACCAGCAAAATTGGATTAGTTGATAATAGTGATAAAAGGTTGTGTTCTGATGCTTTCTAGAAAGTTGAGAGACTTAAGGATCAACAATTTTGAAGAGCTACACAAGTTTGGGGTACAGAAAGAGTTAAATTTGGCACAAGATAAGAAATTTTTCACCAGGAGACTCTCTGGTAGCAAAGGGACCGAATCCAATAGTGAGATAGGTTCAACCAATAATGTGCAAATCAATGTTTTCCAATAACCTAAAACATTTTCTAATCTAGGGAGACCTCTCTCCAAAGTCTTAGAGACACTAATCGAGAATAAATTGCTATGACCTATACCACAAAGACCACCATTCCCTAATGCTGACCCGAAACTGCATTGCAAATACCACCAGAACATTGGACATGACACTGACGGTTGCACTCATTTGAAACACGAGATCCAAGATCTGTTTGACTCAGGCAAAATCACCGATCCCAAAAATAGAAAACCAAACACCAGAAATAACCCCCTACCCAATTATAGAAACATGCCACCACCAAATCAATCCATACTCATAATAAACACCGGTTAATTAAGGAGTAAGTCTTGAACTCCTTTGTTGATACCACACCTAAACCACCAAAAATTGAACCAAAATGCCTAAGTCTGAGAAAACAACCTGGTGAGGTCAAGGTAAATGTCCTAGACATATAGAGCTCTGAAGATGAAGAGGGCGAAGCTCTTGATTTATGGAAGAATGAGGGAAGAAAAAAAATTCCACCAATTGAAAAACTTGAGGAAAATGAGGGAGAAATGAAATATGTTGAGTATAAAGAAAAACAAATAGACTCAAAAGAAGAATCAAAGAAAGTGGAAGAAGAACTAGAAAAGGCAGAGAAAGAGAAACTTGAAGAAGCTAGAAGAGACGAAATAACTCTCGCCAGTGTTTGGGAGTTACTCATGAACTCCAAAGCCCATAGGGAGGCATTAGTTTTGGCTTTAGACGGTAAAAGGAATCCATCAAACCACACTCCCAAACATATGGTTTGTTCATTGATAGAAAGTCCTCCTGGAACAGTAATGTTTACAGATGAAGATTTACCATTAGAAGGGAGGGACCACCACAAAGCCTTGTTTATTAAGGTAAAAGTCAAAGGAAAATTAACTTGTTGTGTGATGGTGGATAACGGATCCGCCATTAATGTGTGTCCCTTAAAGATTCTGTCAAAGCTAGGATTAACTATGAAAATGCCTTAGAGGGGGGGTGAATAAGGCAATCAAATTCAAATCGACAGTAATTGAAATTTAAACAAAAATAGAAAGAACGTTGGGAAGGAAGAATGAAGAACACAATGATTTAAGGAGTTCAGATTCAACAACAATCGTATGTCTCCACCTAAGTTATCCCCAAGTTAGGATTTTCAATCACTCACAATCTTATTCACAAGATTACACAAGAGTTTAAGGCTCACTCTTACAACCTTACAGACAAGAGTATCTAGGCTCACTCTTAAACCAAATCCCAAGTGTTTTAATGGCTAAACACTTAAACCAATTCCTTTAGAAATAAATCTCACTTCCCTTCTAATCTATCCCCAGACTTAGATGAAGTAGAAATTCTATTTCTAATACACAACCAACTCTCACAAGAGTTAATGAAACAGAGATGAATAAATTTAAAGTTTGAGAGCTTTGATGAATGCTTAAATGATAAATAATTTTTCTTGGGTTTCCTTACATTCAATGGAGCTCTTGGAGGTGTTTATATAGATAAACACTAAAAAATAGAGCTGTTAGAATATAGTCGTTGCCTTCAAAAAATTCCTATTTTTTGCTGTCAGGAGCGTCACTGAAAATAGACAGTGAAGGTGTATCAACACGGTCCGTGCAGCGGACCCGTGTGCGTTAATTTTGCACAACACGGTCCGTGCAACAAACCCGTGTGCGTTAATTTTGTGCAACACGGTCCGTGTACTTCTGCATGCCTCACCAACACGGTTCGTGCAATCAGACCCGTGTGCATTTATTTTTCTGCACGCCTCGCCAACACGGACCGTGCAACAGACCCGTGTGCGTGAAATTCGCGCAACACGGTCCGTGCAATAGACCCGTGTGCGTGAATTTCGCGCAGCACAGTCCGTGTTGACTCACACGGTCCGTGTACCTCGAACTGGCCTTAGCTATCTTCACTAAAGTTGTAGATAATTGTCTTATCTTTCCATATAACTTTTAATCAGCTCATTTGGACATTTGTAGCTCAAGATATTGCTCAAATACTGAGAGCTGCTCAACATAAGATGAATGCTGCATATGCTGACTTTGATTCAATATTTGCATATCCAAATGAACTTGGATTTTGACGAGTAAGATCAATCTGGAAAGCTTAAGATGT
>CATIWM010010118.1:0-40847 GCA_949671775.1 Mallotus repandus | reverse complement strand
CATTGTTTTAGCCATTTCCACAAGAGTTCTATTTTTCCTTTCAACTACCCCATTTTGTTGAGGAGTTATAGGAGATGAAAATGTATGATTACAAAAGATTTTGAAAAATTCATTTTCAAATTTGGTTCCATGATCACTTCTAATAGAAGTAATGCAAAAGCCTTTTTCTTTTTTAACTATTTTTGCAAAATTTTCAAATGCATTAAAAGCATCATTATTATAAGTAAGAAAACACACCCAAGTGGATCTAAAGTAATCATCAACTAATGCATATGCATAGGGCATTCCACTGAGACTAGTAACTCTAGTTGGACCAAACAAATCCATATGTATAAGTTCAAGTGGCCTAGAGGTTGACACAACATTTTTAAGCTTAAATGAGGACTTGGATTGTTTTCCCTTTTGACAAGCATCACAAGGTTTATCCTTAGTGAATTCAAGTTTTGGTAAACTAATCACAAGTTTATGTTTACAAAGATCATTTAATAGCTCAAAATTTACATGTCCTAACCCTCTATGCCATGTCCATATGTCATGAGAAATAGCCAACAAGCATTTAATATCCTTATTATCAATTTTATTCAAATCAATGACATAGACATTATTAACTCTTTCACTACTAAAAATCACCTTGTCTTCATCAAAACTACTAACAAAGCAATTCTTAGGATAGAAAGTGACTTTATTTCCCATATCACATAATTGACTTATACTAAGCAAATTATGTTTAAGACTATCAACAAGCAACACATGACGTATAGATAAGGATTGAGAATTACCGATTTCTCCAATGCTAATAATCTTTCCTTTTGCATTGTCTCCAAAGGTAACATGTCCTCCATCCTTAGCATCAAGCTTATTGAATTGCTCTTTGTCTCTGGTCACATGTCTTGAACATCCACTATCAATATACCATTTACTTTTTGTTCTTATGGACTTCAAGCACACTTACAAAATGCAATTTACATATTCTTTTGAACCCAAACCTTTTTTGACCTAGGTTGGTTAGTCTCAAGGTAATCCAAAGGAAGCAAGTTTAAGTGCAATCTTCTATAGAAGCACACATTGCTAGAGTGACCTTTGGTCATGCAATAAAAACACTCTACATTGGAAAATTTATTTCTCCTAGGATTATATGCTTTCCTAGTGTGTGAAACATGCCTTACGTGTTGTGGTGGTGAATGCTTCCTATAACTCTTTTGAGTCATAGTGTGAGACATATATTGGCAATGACAATGTGTATTTTAACAGGTTTGTGCAACATGTTTATGTGCATTGTGTTACGTAACATGCCTATTATGATTATGTTTAGTGTACATATAAGCATGCTTTGGTTGTGATACTTTAGTTTGAGCCTTACCTCTTTGTGTCAATAAAGGTTGAGTCTTATTGGACTTTCCCTTATACTTCGGCACATGAGACCTCTTAGCTTTAAAAGCTTGAGTCTTATTTTTGGATGTAATGCAATAGAATCATGTGATGCTTTAACAAAATTAATGTGTGATGATGATGAGGGAGTCATTCCATTTTTGTATCCAATTTCATAAGTATCTCCATGAAATTTTTGAGAGTCAAGAAGACTATCTAAAGTTTCTTTTCCCTTTTGGAATTTAGAAATGGAATTCTTTAACTCTAAGACTTCTTTAGAAAATTTATAATTTTCATCATTTGCTTTCTTAAGTTGGTCTTCCAAAGAACTTGAACATTCCAAATCACTTGAAAGTTTTTCATTTGATTTAACAAGTTTAGAAAAATCATTTTCATGTTTTCAAATTCCTCGGATAAGCTAGTAAACTTATACTTGTAAAACTTTTTCCTAGAAAGTAAGCTAGTATATTTATGCATAATTTTGCTAATAATAGAGCTATCATCATCATCATCATCATATTCACAATCATCACAAGATGAGTTAGAAATAGATAGTACCTCATTTTTATCCTCAAGAGCCATGAAGCAAAGGTTGGCCACTTTTTGTTGTTCCTCTTCTCTTTCGGATTCGAAGGAGTCATCCCAAATAGCCTTGAAAGCTTTCTTTTTATCCCTTGCTCCCTTGTTCTTGAATTTTAGTTTGGGACATTCACTTCGGATGTGACCCGATTTCTTACATTCATAGCAAGTAACTTCTTTGGCTTTCTTCTTACTATCTCCTTCATACTTTTTTTTGTCTCTAGTTCTCGAGGAGTGTTGTTTTCTCAAGAACTTTTTAAAGTTTCTTGTGAGCATAGCAATTTCATCATCTTCATCACCAAAATCTTCGATGTTTTCTTTTTCACTATCATTTTGTGAAGTTTTTAGTGCAATGCTTTTCTTATTATCTTCCTTCTCTTCTTGCTCTTCACCTCTTTGCTTTATTGTAAGTTCATGGGTGAGAAGCTTTCCAATAAGCACATCGGTTGAGAGAGTTGAGATGTCTTGAGCTTCCTTTATTGAAGTAACTCGAGATTCCCAATCCTTCTTAGGTATGATTCTTAGAATCTTGTTGTTTACTTCTTCATTGGAGAAATGTTTTCCAAGTTTCTTGAGGGTTATGAGAAGAGCCATGAGATGGTTTGTCATCTCCGTGATAGATTCGTGTGGCTTCATTTTGAAGAGTTCATACTCATACATATGGAGTTAAACCTTCTTGCTTCTAACTTGTACATTGCCTTCATAGTGGTTTTTCAAGTTCTCCCACATTTCCTGAGCAAAAATACAACGTTGAAGCTTGCTACTTTCTTCTCTTGTCATGGAAGATGCTATGGTGATCATAGCCTTTTTGTTCTTAATGTTTTCTTCCTTTTGATCATTGCTCCATTCATCTCTTGAAAGAATAGTGACTACACCATCTTTGACAGCTTTAGGAGGTTCCCAACCTTTTAGGACACTTTCCCAAAGTCTAGATTCATTATCTAGATATAGCTCCATTTTGAATTTTCAATTTGGATAATCACTACCATCAAAGAAAGGTCTAAGAGAGGAGGAATTTTGATTTTCACTTCCTATGATCTTGTATTTTATCAATGAAGTTCCTAGAATTCAAGCTCTGATACTAAATGAAAATGCCTTAGAGGGGGGGGGTGAATAAGGCAAGTGTAGGATTTTAAAAAAATAAAAATTAATTTAAGGAATAAACAAAAATTGAAAGAGAGTAGAGTAGGAAGAACAATGAACACAATGATTTAAGGAATTCAAATTCAACAACAATCCTATGTCTCCACCTAACTTACCCCCAAGTTAGGATTTTCAATCACCCACAATCTTATTCACAAGATTGAGAATACACAAGAGTTTAAGGCTCACTCTTTCAACCTTACAAATAAGAGTTTCTAGGCTTACTCTAAAACTAATTCCCAAGTGTTTTAATGGCTAAACACTTAAGCCAATTTCATTAGAAATATATCTCACTTCCCTTCTAATCTATCCCAAGATTTTTAGATGAAGAGAACTTCTATTTCTAACACACAAACAACTCTCACAAGAGTTATACAAACAAAGAATGAATATTTGAGAGTTTGAGAGCTTTGATGAATGTTCAAATAGAAAATTGTAATAAGCAAATGTCTTAACTTCAATTGAGCTCAAGTAGGTGTTTATATAGATAAATACTAAAAAATATAGTTGTTGGAGATGTGAAACATGTCTCCAATGTCTCTTTTTCAAATTCAAAACTATGACAATTGGGATGTCACCATAGCAGTAGAGCTTCAGTCACAGCCTCCTATTCACTTTGGCTTTCTGTCACCATAGCAGCTCTTGCTTCAGTCATAGGTTACTATTCATTTCAGCATTCTGTCACTATAGAAGCTTTGCTTCAGTCACATGTTACTATTCATTTAAGTTTTCATTTTTTCTTATAACACATCTATTCTTCTATTTTGGACCTATGTCACCCTCCAATTTAACAGACTTATTTCTATTAGACATCAAGTGTGCCAAGATGAATCAATTTTTTCTTAAAGAATTAACTAACATCCAATCTTGCTATATAATTAATTATTAATAAACACTTGAATATCAAAGTTACCAAATCATATCGGCCAAATGCACATTTTCACCCCTGAACTTTCTAACTTTAACCTATTGCACCCCTCACCTTTCATTTTTTCCTATAACACATCTATTCTTCTATTTTGGACCCATGTCACCCTCCAATTTAACAAACTTATTTCTACTGGACATCAAGTGTGCCAGCGTGGAGTGGTGCGTGTTTGTAAACAACCATTAGCGCGTTGAGACTCCAAAAACAAATTTGATGTGGACCTTTTCATCTGTTGAAAACATAAAACTCAATCACTTGTTATTTTATTTGAAGAAGAAGGCTAGATCTGCCCTTAGTTCCTCTCATATTAGAATTTCACCTGCCCTCTTGCTTGATCGATATTTTTTTTTTAGTTATAGTTGCAAGCTATAAAATTTCTATTTCGATCTTGTGGTTTGAGAGCTAATGGAAAATGTAATAATGGAGCAAAGAGAAATTGTCATTCCTATATGTCATTGTGGAGATGTTGCGAACATGAGGACTGCATGGACAATAAGAAATCCTAGACGCAGATTCTTTGGGTGTAGAAATTATAGGGTAAGTGAATGGAAAAAATGCATGAATTTGTTTTTTCATTAGTTGAGTTGTTAGGGTTAGTAACATTTAGGAATTTTTACTAATTTTTTGCCAAATTAATGCAGGGATTTGGGGCATGTAATTACTTCTTGTGGATTGACCCACCTGTTGCTTTTCAATCGAGGCTTGTGATTTTAAGCCTCTTGAAAAGGATAAAGGAAATTGAAATGGATAGGGACAAAGAGAGAATAAGGCAAAAGATGAAGAAATCTATTATTTTGGCCTAATTGTGTTTGTTTTTGTAATAATCATGGGTTATGGGAAGTAGCGGATGAAAATGGAAGTGTATGATGTTAGTAGATGGACTTTAGTTAGATTTAGCAGTAGCATTAGCATTAACATTAGTTAGACGTAATATTAGAGTGCAGAAGCTATAAATCTGTAATGAAAATTGAACTGTTTGCTACATAGTTGTTAAAACTTAGTTGAGTTGAGCAGTTTTACAATAACTCTGAATATTCAAATAAATTCCTGATAAGAGCAATCTAACCATGTAACAAGGAAAAAATTTGAGCTAAAATCATAATCACATTAAGATTAATATCAAGAAGCTGTTTTGACAAAAATTAGTGAATTCAGCCTCACTATTAGTCTTCACTTGCTTAAATGAAACCGAAACAAGCATGGATATTGCTACATAATAGAGTTTGTTACTCTATCAGTAATTAAAAAACTAGTCACATGACCTAAAAACTCATGTGTTACATCAATAAACATAAGCAAAATGGTGTCAAATGATGAACATTAATTTCCTGTGAAATTGATGCTACTTTGGCTTTGTGGAACAAAACTTTCACTGGATTGGAATTAGTAACTTTTGGAGGTTTGTTGCATTTGATTGACTTTACTTGCTCTTTGTTTATCCCTTTGCTGCTACAATTGTCTTATTGTAATCAAATTTTTCCCATTCTACCTTAAGCCAGGATGTTTGAAGTTGAGATCGCCAATGACTTCAGTTAAAGTTTTAATGTTTGAGGGACCATAGACAACTTTTGCAATAGGCCTGCCATACTGAATAAAAAACTAGACATCAGCATTCACAATAGGCAAAACACATTGCTTTGAATATCATACCCTCAAAATGACACTTACATTTTCAACAGTCAATCCATTGTCTAAAACACATACTCCATGCCCTGAGAAGTTGGCCCTTTTTGCATTAGAGGATTCAGTGTAGAATGTATATCTTTTCTGACCAGCTGGTTGTTATTCCATTTGGGTGGTTCTGCTACTACCACTACCTAATGCCATTCCTCGCCCTCGCCCTCGCCCTCTCCCCGATGAACTTGTGTTATTAGGCTCTAAATGACCAATATTATGCTGCATTTAGAAAAAATTATAGTCATAATATATTACAACTAAATCCTTATAGACACATCATAAATATGAAAACAACACTTAAGTTTATTTAAACCTGATTTGCAGATGGGAAAACATCAGCTCCCCTCCTAATGAAATCATCAGTAATTCTGCTGCTTGGTGTTGGGGTTTCAGCATTATTGGTTAATCTTGCCTATAAGGCATTAATATAATTAATACACAAGAGATATCAAGTACACATTCATGACTTTCCAATATCAAATAATTTTAACTGAATTACGTGTCCTCCAAGTGAAGTTCCAAATGAACCATAATTGACATTAACCTCATGTATGCTCCCCCTTATTATACCAGAATCCATTTGTGCACTCCAATTATTCTAAAATAATGAATCATTGTTTATTAATATATTATATGACAAAATATTTTAAACATCAATAAATAAAAATATCAAAACCTCTCCTAAAGTGCAATTTTCTTGTCCATTAAAAGCTGTTGGTTCATTTTTATGCTAGAAAAAACACAAAAATAAATTAGGAAATCAATATCTAATTTTCTTATGGAAGTGGAAATATCATTTAACATCAGCTCGCCCACGGACGACCTCTATTAGGATAACCCTGCTTGTTATAACCTGCAGACTTGCATAATGAGCAAGTCATTTCACCCCTTTCCTGCTCAATTTACCAGATTTTCTTTTTGTTGGTTCATCCTTATCTCTTCTTCTCTTGGTCTTTGGTGTTCCAACCTTCTTCCTTATTTCTGGTGGCTCAATTATTGGGTAATCTGTTTCAGGCCACAATCTCATTCTTGTAACTGGCTGCATTACTGTTCCATAATATTTGAGATATGTGTCCTGTATCATGATTTATATTTTGGTTGAACATTGCACATATGGCATGGGAACATGGTATGCCTTTTAAATCCCATGCCCTGCAGGTACATTTCATTTGTTCAAGTCAACAGTGTGCCAGTACAACCCCTCCAATACCTTAAAGCCATGCTCTCCATTCCACACAATATTGCAACTTACAACTTTATACTTATTTTTATCTAACTTAATTTAAACTGTTGGTACAATTTTTGAATTTCAAGTGTTTGAAAACTGTCTCATGGATGCAATTTGTTCCATCACTTTGTTCTTAATTTCTTCAAGCATAGTAATTATTGACTTGAATTTTGCATATAAAATCCACCCGTTGAATGTTTCACTTATATTTTTTTCCACTATATCGCATTTGGTCACTATCCCATTGTAGGCCCTGCACCAACTATGATAAAGGTAGCACAATAATTCTTGTACAATTCCATCTCCTAACTTATCCAACTCTTGAAACTTATCTTTGAATTGTCCCTCAAAAGTTGAGTATGCACATTCCCATAATTTCTTTCTCTTTTCATCCCCTTTCCATTTTTTCCTCTAAGCTGACAATATATGTTGTGCACACATTTTGTGCTCAACCTCTAGCAAAACCTCATGGACAGCTCCCATAAGTCCCTAAAAAAATTAAAATAAAACATGTTTAAGTAAAATTGAAAAAACATTAAATAAATTACAAAAAAAAATGATAAAGCATGTAATACTCTAACCTTCTGCATATCAGTAATAATTACAAGGTCAGTTCCATCTCCTAAATCAAGATCTTCCTATAACTGCTCAATGAACCACTTTCAAGTTTTATTATTTTCTATTTCAACCACCGCCCATGCAACCGGAAACATTTGATTGTTATTATCTTTAGACACAACTGCAAGAAGTTGTCTTTGGCATGGACCCTTAAGAAAACAGCCATCCAAGCCTAGCACCCGTCTGCACCCTTGCTTGAATCCTTTTTTAAAAGCATGGAAGCAAACATAAAACTTTCTAAACACTTGCTTCCAAGGTTCACTCTTCCTATCACACTTTATATAGCATGTAGAACTGGGATTTGACCATAAAATCTCAGTAACATAGTCATGTATTTTTGCATACTCAACTATAGGGTCTCCCATTGCTGCTGTAAGAACCTTTGCTTTTGCTTTCCTACATACTATTTTTACAACATAAATATGAAGGTCTTGCTTTATAAGGTCAACCAATTCCCTAAGTTTGATACCTGGTTGTTGCAAAATTCTTGTCCTATAATGAGAACTATGTAGTTGTTGTTGCAATGAAAGGTTTTGTTAAACCTTTGGCAACTGTGCTTAGGATTGTGAGTCTTTATAACCTAATTTTTTATTTCTCTTTCAATCCCACCATATAGCACCCAAGGACAATTTTCTTGCTTACACTTTGTCGTAACCTTAGTAGGCTGATTAGGTTTCAATGACAATTTAATACCTTTAAGAACTGCATACTTGTATATAGCCTCTCTAAATTGATTCACAGATAAGAAAACCATACCTAATTACCATCTTGGAATAACAATTATTGGATTATACCTCACATATATTGCAGCTCTTCTTTTAGCAAACTCAAGCCCCTCATTATCAAAGATAGTTCCATCACTTGGATAATCTTCACTGTTATAATATGGTTCAAATCTGCCTATTGTGCCTTCATGTCTTTGCCTCCCTACATGCTCGTAGCCTTCATCAACACCAGTTGGACCCAAATGTACATCTTCAAATGGCTGCCCATTTGCATTCCTAGCTCCATTCCTTCTCAAATTTCTTGCTTCCTCCCTCATAACTCGCAGCTCTTCATCAACATTACTATGAACTCCATTGTCACTTCCACTCTGTGAATCTTCTGCTGAATCTGACTCACCCTTTATATCTGACTCTGCCTCATCATCTTCTGTTGAGTCACTTAACTCTTCCTCCTCAAAATTAGCTTCCCCACCAATCTCCACATGGGGCAAGTCACTCGAAACTCCCTCATTTAAATCTGATAAGGGTTGTTGAATAGCCTTATTTAACTTTGTTGAACCTTGTTAAGCTGCCTCATTTATTCTTGGTATATCTAAGCAGTGAATGACATAAAAATGGACAGTATCTCCATCTTTAAAATCTTATGAAATTTTTAATAAAATGCTGTCTGAGTTTAACAAGAGATATTGTCCATCCTTCTTTATCTTATACCAAATCCCATCCACACTACAATACCCAAACTTTCTAATATAAAACATCAACTCATGTATGCTTAAATGGTCACAGTCAAAGTATGCAATCTTTGTCTCCCCACCAACATATTTCAGCCTTGGATGAGTACTGAATTTCCCACCATAATGCCACTTTACTGTAATTATTTTTTCCTCCATGCTATATAAAAGGAAAAAAATAATTAACTATGGAAGCAAATGAAATTGACAACACCATTTTACTGTAATTATTTTCTCCTCCATGCTACATAAAAGAAAAAAAAAACTAACTATGGAAACAAACGAAATTGACAACAACATTTGAAACATTAGGGACCACATGCTTTAAGCAAATGAATAATTTGTGTTTTTTTTTTATGAATGAACAAGGACCACACATGCATATATTAATCCAAATCATTGTTACACATTTAGTTGCACATTATGCAAAAAAAAAACCCAAGTTTTCCAATGAAATAACAAAAAAACCAACGCTCAAACAACAGTAAACACATGGAATAATTGCACGTAAAAGACATACCTTTTCTTTGTAAAGGCAAAAGCGCATTATTTGCTTTTCACTGTGATTTCAATAGCTGCATTCATACAGAGATGTGCATGGACTAAGAATCGCTTTGACACTTTGAAATAACATAAGATTTGTCCAAAATATTGCTTACTCAGTGGAATCTTTGCATGTTCCTTTTTTATTATATTCATTTTTTGCATAAAGGTTTTAGGATTTCTTTAAGCTGATTTGGGAATTTTGGATTAAAGGCACAAAGCTTTTACTTCATAGTAATACTATATATATTACTTTTTCACTTAGTTTAAAAATTTATTCTAATATGACGTGGATGCCATGCCATTCTCATTTAATCCATGTCAGCGCACGTTTTCGCCACGCGCGCTCCTTTAGCAATTGGAGGGTGACATGGGTCCAAAATAGAAGTATAGATGTGTTATAGGAAAAAATGAAAGTTGAGGGTTGCAATAGGTTAAAGTTGGAAAGTTCAGGTGTGAAAAGGTGCATTTGGCCAAATCATATCCAATATTAAAATGCATAGCATTTGTTATTAGGTAAAATCCATTTTTAAGCCCCTGAACTATAGCGATTTTTTCTATTGAGCCCTTATCGTTTTATTTTATTTTATTGAGCCCCTATACTTTTATTTATTCACCTATTGAGCCCCAATTTGACAAATTCCATAGAAATATACAAAAAATTTAAGAGCTTAATGTATTACATAAATAATAGTATAGGGGCTCAATAGGTGAATAAATAAAAATATAGGGGCTCAATAAAATAAAATAAAACGATAGGAGCTCAATAAAAAAATCTGTTATAGTTCAGGAACTTAAAAATAATTTTGCCTTTTTATTAAATATTTGACCTAGGGTGTTAAGTTATGGCTTATTGCCTTCTTTCCAACGTACGCCTTTCTTGTACTTGTTATTTATTTAAGGGAGGAGAGGATCATTTAATTCAGACCTATCTCAATTTTGATATCTTTTATAATGGCTTCACATTAAAGAAAAGTAAAGTATGCTCTAATATCATTTTTCATGAGTTTATTACTTTCTTTTCAAAAACTAGTTTGGTAGGGTGTGTAGTGTCTACATTTATAAGTTAAGATATATTCCACTTCTTTTCATTGTAAAATCGTGACAATTGATCTAACTGATAAAAAAATTACATTTCATTAAATAAAATGTTAATTATGTCCGAAAAATAGTAAATGTTGAAAGAGCTTTTTAAAATTCACTGCACTTTGAATTTTAAACTAATTAATTAAAGCCATATATATGCCAAATACCAAAAACAATAAAAGAAAATTCATCTATAGTGCATCTATTTAATGTAATTAACATTTTACATAAATAAGTATTGATATTGAAGAGGCATATTTTCGATGGCAAGTTTTTCAATTAATTACAGATGGTCTTTTATCTGTTATTTAGTTAAATTTTATTAAAAAAATTAAAAAATTTTATTTAAATCAAAATTATTTATTTATATCGAATACACACTTAGTGTTTGAGTAATATATACATTACTGGTGATTGCACATTTAGTTGACAATAGGAGTCACTTCAACTTATATGTTATATTATCTATTTTTTGGTGGGTAATGGGTCATTTACACCGAGATTATGCAATGACATAAATAAATGTATGTTTAATTGAGTATCCAAAAAAGAATCAATGATATGTTTGAGCAACTTGATGAATTAATTAATAATAACATTGCTGAAAAACAATTATGTATAAAAAGTTAAAAATCCATATGTCCCATACAAATCTTTTGCTTCTGCAGTGGAGAGAACGTCCGTATGCAAATAATTAAAGGTGGACCAAGCTTATTAATTAGAACTCTCTATTTAGTTTTTTTTTTCACAAAGCTGCTTTTTTTTTTTAGGATAAAATTTTCACATCCTATTTAAAGGTGGACCAAGCCTTTTTTTTTTTTTTCTCCAAAGTTTCGATAAAGTTGGAATTTGTTATTAGATGTTAAATTAGAGAGGAAATGGAAAGGTGGAGCAGCAGTTCGAATACCCTACCTTCATAAAGGTATTCAATGTCTTCACCACCACAATCAAGCGGGAGGCTTGTGGACCAAGCTTATTAATTACAACTCTCTATTTATTTATTTTTTTCACAATGCTGCTAGTTCTTTTTTTTTAGGGTTAAAATTTTCACATCCTATGTTAAAGTTGTGCATAAAAAATCTTCTTTGATTTTTTTTTTTAAATTTGATATGCTCATGATTGACATCAGTTATATGAATTATTTTTATTTAAATAATAATTTAAATTCGATTTAAATTTAAATAATAATATATACAATTATATTATATTAATTATTATAAATTTTTTATTATTTTTTTGGTCTTACTCGAAATTAGTCAAAGAATTTTCAATTTCAATGGTTCAAAAAAAATAAATAAATAAAAAATAATATTAACAACCCAAATAACTCCTCTATTCTCTTTGTTTTTTTTTTATAAATTTTGCTTATTGTTAATTTTTCTTTATATAATAGAAGACTTTTACTTATTTTCTTCTCTTTTATTCTTCTTTGATAAATTTTTAATTTTAATTTTAATCACTTTTATAAAATTTGTTAAATTTCTCCGTCACAAATATTTTAAAACCCCTTATTGAATTATTAATTTAATAACATTTTCATACTTTTCAATTATTTTTTAAAATCATATTAAATTTATATATCAAGTCTGATTGTTATTGTTTAATTTTTGGTTCACAAGTATGTTTATTAATTTTTTCACTCTTCACAAGACAATTCAAGTCCTTATATTACAATTTTCTTACCAAATTTTGATTCACTTTCAACAACAAAATCATATATTTAATTAGTCATTAATTCCACTACTTCCTTCCTTCCTTTTTAATTGTCATTTTTGAAAAATGTGAAATTTCATTTAATTGTCACTTTTATACAATCAATAAAATGACAATAATTTTTTTATCAATTTTGCCCTTATTATTATCAATGCAAAGTAATTAATGCTCAATATAATTTTAAAGTTATTTGTGGATTTAATTTTTAGCCTTTGAAAAATTATGGATATTTTAATCTCTTAACTTATTTTTCTCCTAAAATTAAGGCTAATTAATTATTTTTTAATTCAAATGAAACATCTGAAAGCAATAATTAAAAAGTATTATAATCATAACCATGTAAAATTCAATTTTTAATTTGGACTGATCACTAATCTCAGTTTAAAAGGGAATCTAATAAAAAACAACCTTAACTTTTTTATATTTTTTATATCATTCATATTTAAAGTTTATTAAATTTTATCTAATTTTATTTTATTTGGATAGAATTATAAAAATAGTAAAAAATTTTAATAATTAATTTAAAATAATTACATATATCAAATCTCAAACGGTACTTTAAATGAGAAGCAAATACTTAATTACCTGTCAAATACTTAATTAATCCTTGTAATGTGAAGCAAATGAAGCATGTATCGGCTGTACGTATTCACATGGATTTGCAGAGATCTATGTTAGGTGTGCATGGAAGTAGATTAATTTCTAGTGTGCCAATATATATAAAGCCAGGTCCTGGGAATGGATTTCACACACAAATAAAATATAAGTAGTTGATCAATTCTTGTCCTTTACCTCGTTAAACTTGCAATAATTCGGATTAGAACGGCAGATAAGGACTACTTTATTAAAAAAATTCATAGTGGAGCAACGTTGTCACGAAGTGAGGAAAATGGAAATGAAATACTCTTCTCCATTGGTTGCGGAAACATTAGCAATAAGAGAAGCTATCAGATTTGTCAAATACCGAAGTATAATGAAAAGAAAAATTCTTACCTATTTTAGATATATTACATCTAATAGAAAAATTTGTAATAAAAAAATATTTATCTCATTTTCAATAGTCAAATATAAATCATTTGTTGATGTGTTACAAATCATACTTTAAAGTATAATATACCTAGTGTAGATAAAAATTTCTCTAATAAAAATAATCATTGAGTCAAATGCACAGATGACGGTACAAGCAACAAGATCTAAACTGGACTATGTCCAATGAGAAATAAGAGCCATAGTTGGAGAGATATAACAAATCAAAAGAGAGATAGGAGAAAATGCCAATGAGAAATAAGAGCCATAGTTGGAGAGATACAACAAATCAAAAGGGAGATAGGAGAAAATGCAGTTAAAATAGAGTATATCAGTGTCTCCATGAGTACTCAAGTGGTAAAAAGTGTAGAAATTTAATTTCAAAAAAGTAGGGTTCGAATTTTTCATCTCTCTCTCTCCCTTTTATAGTGTTGGAAATTGATCATTTGTACTCATTCAAAACAAATAGAGTATATCAGTAGAAACGCTAATATGGCAGCAGACTAGCTATCAAAGAGTGAGTTTTTGCTCTCAGTGGGAGAGAAATGGAGTAATGTACCTAGACAATTCACAGTCATTCAGCAAAATGACATTTTGTATTCTACCATTGAAAGTTAATGAAAGTTTGTTATTCATGGAAAAAAAAAAAACGTTGTCACGAAGTGAGAAAAAAGCGGGAAATTTAATTTTTTATTTAGTTGGATTGAATTTTTTTTATATAAAATTAAATATTAAAAAATTTATATTCTAATAAAATTTATCTGACTTAATTCGAATTGATTGAAATTTTACAAGTACTGAATATTAAAAATTATTATAATGAAAAAATTTACATATATAAATAAAATGCTTACTTTAACTATTTTATGAAACTTTTTTTACCGCGATATAAGGTTTCATTCATTATTGAAAAATATACAATGGATATAATTAGTAAATTGAAATATTTTTTAAGAGGGAATAATCATATTTAAAACATAAACACAAAAATTTAAATAGTACAAAAAAATTTTCCGAAAAAATAAGAAAATTTTTTTATTGGTCACCTGCTTCGAAAATGTTGAATTGAAGCATTAAGCAACTATATTTTTCAAATCTTTACTATAAGCATGTTGATGGATTTCATCCAGTCAGCAATTATCTAGGTGATAGTGCATGAACAGTAAATCTTTTTTCCTAAAAAAACAGAACTTGGGCCACGGCTGGAGATTGTTATTGGCCTGTCAAATTGTCTAACCTATTTGCCGCCTAGGAGTGAAGTCACTCTTTGGGTGGCTTTACTTCTGGGTTGGCCAGACAAGGACTAGTCTTTCGAGATTCTACATCGAAAGTTTGTGGCTGTTTGTGTATGTTAGTAAGCATGTTCATGGACTTCATTCAGTCAGCAATTGCCTGAGTGATAGTGTATGAACAGTAAATTTTCTTCCCAAAAAAAAAAAATCTTTACTATAATATCAATATGATTTATCATTTTACTAATCCATTGGACAAATCAAAACACCCAAATAAAGATTGCAAGTAAGTGCTCTCTAGAGAGCTTTCTAGTCTAGCTGAGAAGCTAGTTTTCCTCAAGTGGTTTTGTTAGGGGTTTGGTTTTTTAGGTGATTTTTGGCCAATTCCAAGATGCTTTTCATCCATTTAACCCGGTTTGCCAGTTCCTCCAAGTCAATAATCGCAGCTTCTATTGTATCAGATGTAGGGGTATAATTTAGTTGAGTCGAGTAGAACTTTAACTAGCTTGGACTTGGTTCGTTTATAATCGAGCCGAGTTTGCTATTCCACTTGGTGCTCATGAGTTGTTCCTGAGTCTAAACGAGCCTAAAGAAATTTTAAAAAATACAAACTATAAATTAAAATTATACATTAAAAATTAAAAATAAGTTATTTATTAAATAAATTACAATATATTTAATAAAAATTATGATTTTATTCTAATAATATATTTTCTAAAATATTTTTTACAACACGAATTTATATATTATATATATAAAATTAAATTACTAAATATTAAAATTATGAACTGACTCACGAGCTTCTATTCGAGTTTATTCGCAAGTTTTACGAGCTGAGTTTTGTATAGTTTGAGCTCGACTCGTTTATTAAATGAACTCGAATGAGTTTTTATCGAACCAAACATCAAGCGGCTCGGCTCGTTTACCCCCTAATAAGACGACATAGAGTTCAAAGTAATGCTTCTATCTGTTCTAATCTTCTTCGACACAACATTATCATGGTGACTATATTTCTCGCCTGTATTGCACCTTAGCAAATCCTTAAGGATTGTTTATCTATTGCCATAGTTTAGGATGTTGTTAGTTGTTTATTTAGACCACAGTATTGACAATGTTTTTCTGTGTTAGCTTGTTTTACTAGAGTCCTTTAGCTGTCTTTTGGTTCCAGGTACTTAGAAATGATAAAACTTTATTTAGCAGTCTAGTTTTTAAATGTATACACAAATAATTATCCTTATAGTAGTGCCGAAAAGGTCCTAGTAACGAGGTTTGAAAACCTTATTTTGTTCTCCATTGTGGTCCTCTTGTAGGCCTAGGGCCTTCCTTTGTCCTTTTTGAGGCGTGTTTCAGTAATTAAGTTGTGCTTTTCTTGACCAAAAAAATTCCACACTAAAATATCAATCACTATTACAAAATACAACCATAATAATATGAAATTATTCATTAATATACAAGATCTATACTCAAATTATAATATTTATGTGTAAACAACAAAATTAGTAATTCTTGGCTAAAATGATAAAAAAAATCAATCTAAAAAACCAGCTACATAAAAAGAAGAGGAGCGGCAACCAAAAAAAAGACAAGGAGAGAGATTATATATGAAATGACAGTGATAAGTGTCACTACCTACAATGTCTACAGTGACGTCGTGGATAGCTCAAATATCCATTGTTTTTTTTTTTTTTTGAAAATTTAATTTTTTTATTTATTTTGTTTCTAATCTAAAATTTAACTTGCACACGGATGAACTCGTCATACAAAGATTTAAATACCCATAAGTTGTAAATTTTTTTTAATAATCAAATAGAAAAAAATTTCAAATATCTTTTTTTTTAAATTTCAATATTTTGGTGATTTTTTTTAATCTAAAATTCAAGTTGCACATTGGTGAATCCATCGTATAACAATTTAAACACTCGTAGCTTATAAAATTTTTTAAAATAATCAAATGAAAAAAATCTTTTTATTTCAATTTTTTTATTTTAATTTTTTTAATCTAAAATTTAAATTAAACACAAATAAATCTATCGTACAAGATTTAAACTTATAATTTATAATTTTTTAAATAATAAAATAAAAAAATAAAATAAAAATGACATTTTGGTCTTTGTGCGCTAGTAGCAACGTCCCTGCTAGAGCTTCAAATCATTTTCCTATATGACATTGGCTCATGACATTCAAGTTTAATCTTTTTTTTTTTTTTTTCTGAACAAACATTCAAGTTTAATCATTTTAATTATCTTACTTTGTTGACTGAATAATTATTAATTAACATCTGAATATTGAGTAATTAAACATATATTAATTAATAATTAATCACAAGGGCCTGTTAGGTCGAGTCACCCTTGCAATATATATAATATAATCTTTTTGGTTGGGTGATGTTCCTGTTTCATGTAATCCAAAAGCAGAAATAGATAAAAGTGTTTAGGTATTGAATCTTTGCTGTGTGCTGTATTGTCGGCTGTTCATAGATTGGACTTAATGTCTAGAAACAATAATTAATCATTTGGAATTTTCAAGAACACTAGACAAACACATACTTATATCGATGGATCATTGTTAGGACAATGATAGATGTGGCACGAGTTGCTATACATATTCTTTTTAGTCCTTATAAATTCTCTTTAGTCCCTACAATTACTCCATGTCACAACTCCCGACAGAAAATTTTATCCTAATTATTAATATTGCGAGTATTAACAGTGACATTGCTATTGCCCACTCTTAAAACATAAAAGAAGTCCTTCCTTTTTTACTGATAGATCCTCTATATTTGAGGGCATCAACATAATTTTTAAAAAATAATTTTATCACGTAATCATGATCCGTTTCCTATATAACTACCCTACATAGAAGTAATATATTAAGGGGGAGAACATATATGTATATATATATATAATTTATATTGATCCAAGAGCGTTAGTTCCAATTAATTAAGTTTTTTTTGTTATCATTTTTTTATTAATAGAGTGCTAGTGATTTAATTATCTATCACAGGAAAATAAAGGGGATGTAGTGCTCTTCGCATTTCATATCACTTTTTTCCAGTTGAATAACTACTCATGAGCAATTTTTTATTATTTTCATAGTACTTAGAAATCGACTTCTATTTTTAAAAAAATTAAATATACTTTATTGATTCATAAAATTGTCACTAAAGTTGCTCTTTATAGTGCTAAAAGAAAATAGCTCATTATAAAGTGAATAGTTAAATATTAATATTCTAAAAAGATAATAAAGTGACCAAATAACTATATGTCATTTTTTATTTTATTATTTTGAAATAAATATTTATTATCTTTATTTTTTAGTATTTAATTATTTTGTCCAAAATTATAAAATTGTTAGTAAGTTAGATTGGTAGGAAAGGAGGAAAAATTTAAAGACCATTTGAAAATTTTAAAAAATACTCCCTCCATTACATTTCAATTATCTTTTAAGATAGTGTCATAAAAATTAAGAATTATATTTAATAGACATAATTATAGGTGCAAATGACTATATAATCATCTTTGAAAAAGTCTAAAAGTTAGGGTGAATCACAATTACTCCAATAAAAAACTTATTCTAAAATTAAAATATAAATAAAAATTGGAAAGAAAATTTTATTTTTTTATTGGTAATCTAAAAAAGACAATTCGAACGAAATAAATTCTATTTTCTTAAGCGACATTTGAAATGGAATAGAGGAAATAACATACGAATAATATTTTTAACTATTATTAATAAAAGTGATATAATCTATTTTATAAGAATATATTGTATAAGAAGAATTTGAAATTATATATTATGTAATTTTACACATCTAATTTATAAACATTATTTTATCAGCTTGGAAATATTAAAAGAAAATAAGCATCACACCACCCAGATTAAAAAGTCTGGATTAATATCTAGTTCCATTTCTATAATTTTTTTTTTTAGCAATTGAAAGAAAATTTTCATCATTTATTGGATCAAATTTTGATACCATGTACATTGAGATATTTGCACCTTAAAGTTAAGGTATAATATTTTAATATTTTAGTAGTTACCAATGAAATTGTGGCCCAATCATCAAAATAGTTGACCACCAAAACAGATCACGTGTCATTGAAGTTTATAAATAATATTTAATCGCATTGAAGTTTATCGTACTGCCAGCCCGCCTAGAGCTGGATGGTAGATCATCCAGCCACGGCCCACGGGGCTGGCACCCTTTAGGAGGTGGGCGGTCTGTCCGCTCCTCCACCTCCATGTCAAAAAAAAAAAAAAAAAAATTTATTGTATAATATTTATATATATAAACTTAGGTGAATATGAAATCATTGATAATCATGAAAAATGATCATATGTATGTTCCCCTCAATTTATAAATGAAATTTTTTTCTACACTTGGTGAAAATTATATTAATATGAAAAGGGAAAAAAGAGATTGATTTTGTTTTTAAATTAATATAAAAGTTATATAATTTAAATATTAGAGGTCTCCATATCAAAGGGTAATCTCTTCTTTTAAATTAGGTGACCTAAATTTATGATATAAACAATAAAATTCGAATCTTATATCTTATAGTAATATTTTTAGAGAAAGATAACTATTACATCTCTACTTTATTTGTCGAAAAGAGATTGAATTTTGATGAAATTTTAATGATGATGCTATTTTTTATGCAAATAATCTCCCCATCATCAATGACATGGGTTGCAACTTGTTGTATGTAACATTTTTTTTAATTGATAGAATTCAAGCAGTTTAATTTTTTATTTTAAGAAGAGAGTAAGGGAATAAAATTCGAATCATATTCTCTAAATCTGAATGTTTACAACTTTTACCACTTAAATTATTTATGAGAAATCATTGTATGTAGCGTTCAAATCTTTATTTTTGAAATTGCAAATTTTTAGTGCGACAAGTAGAAAGAAAATATGATATATCTATTACTCATTTAAGAAATGGGAATTATGATAAAATTTTGACAAATTTTATTTATTTTAAATTTATTGTTGATTAATGTAAAATAAATAGCACTCATCTAATTAATTGGTGTAATTTTTCAATGTAAACAACAAATTTATCAAATTTAGGTAAATTTTTAACCACTGAATTTAGATTTATTTTTTATTAATCTTTTTGAACTTCTTTTCTTTACTTTTCAAAAATTTAAAAAGTTTATATAATCTATTTTTTTAAATAAACTTGTTAAAAATCTGACATCTATATAAAAAAATAAAATAAAATAAAAGTCAGCGTAAAATTGCCCCCAGAAATTATGGGTACATCGATCTTATAAGTAGACCATGCAAAAATGAGTCAATGACCCCACTCTGCACTCCCGAAAACCACCACAGTAACTCTCGCCCTCCCCACTACCATGGAGGACTCAAGGCAACCACTTCTCTCCTCTCAACTCAACGAGGACCATAGCCACGACAATGACCATTACCACCAGAGTGATCATCAACACCACCAGCTTCCATCACTTTCCACAAACACTAATGATGTTTCTTTTACTTCTTCTTTCGTTCCCGACTCCGATGACATCCCTCCGATCTCTGGCGTCCGGGACTTCTTGAGAGAATACCATAGGGAATCCAAGAAACTATGGTACCTCGCCGGCCCTTCAATCTTTACCTCCCTATGCCAATACTCTCTTGGAGCCATCACTCAAGTTTTCTCCGGCCAAGTTGGCACTCTAGAACTTGCTGCTGTCTCCGTTGAGAATTCTGTCATCGCAGGCTTTTCCTTAGGCATAACGGTATAAAACTCACAATTATTGGTTTTTAAGTTCTATGTATACATACATATGTGAAAGTTAAGTTTTGGGTGTTGATCTAATCATCGCAGCTTGGCATGGGAAGTGCACTAGAAACGCTATGTGGGCAAGCATATGGAGCAGGGAAGCTAGATATGTTAGGAGTCTATTTACAGAGGTCGTGGGTGATTCTTGGCGTCACAGCCTCATTTCTATGCCTGTTATACGTATTTGCAACTCAACTCTTGAAGTTGATTGGACAGACACCAGCTATATCGATGGCAGCAGGGACGTTCGCTATATGGATGATACCTCAGTTATTTGCTTACGCTTTGAACTTTCCAATGGCAAAATTTTTGCAGGCTCAAAGTAAGATCATGGTGATGGCGGTGATAGCAGTAGCTGCTCTGGTTCTGCATACGGTGTTCAGTTGGCTGCTGATGTTGAAGTTAGGGTGGGGACTGGTAGGAGCTGCGGTGGTGCTTAATGCATCGTGGTGGTTTATTGATTTGAGCCAATTTCTTTACATAATTAGTGGTACATGTGGTAGAGCTTGGAATGGTTTCTCATGGAAGGCTTTTCAAAGCTTGTGGGGTTTTGTTAGGCTGTCTCTTGCCTCAGCGGTTATGCTATGGTAAGTTAATGACTGGTAGCTATATTTGCTTCTAATTATTTTCATTTATTTTATCAACATTTAACTTAAATTTTTAAATAATATCTCAAGTTCGAGATTCATATATACAGAAAAGAAACAATTGAAAAATTTTATTATCTTTATAATTAGAATTTATCTAAAAAGTAACTATATTTTTAAAATTATGCACTTATAATAAAAAGTTAAAACAACGCTCTATTTATAAATTAATATTCAATGAGAACTGTTAAGATATGAATTGATATAGGATCGTTTTTGCTTAAACAATGTTTCGTATTTAAATTATAATGTATGGAGTCGAGTTATATCATTTATTGAAAGGTTTTTATTGTTTTTACGATTATAATTAAATAAATTTTAAATATTTAATGAAAATTTTAAAATTTTAAAATTTGTGGGTGTATATGTGCACAAATGATTGAGAGAGCATATCGATCACGGAATTGATATAGATTAAGAAAAAGAGAAAGAAAGCATAAATACGTATATCAGTAGAATGGTTGTTGAGTTTGCCAAGTTCTCTTTCACAGTGAAATGGGTGCAAGCTTGGCTAAATAATACCATAATTTTAACATAAAAAAAATAGTAACATCTACAAAAGGGTCCACACCTTTTCTTTTTCTTCTGTTTTTTCCCCAGTTCTAGAAAAATTAAAGGGACCATTTTCGAAAAAAAATTTGCCAACTAGTTTAATAAATATTGCCTTCCTATTTTTTGTAATATAACAAAAAAAAAATCATTGTTTTGTTGTGTGCAAATTATTGCAAATAAAAAAGTTTATGTGATGACATAAACAGTGTCAAATTTTTTTTTTTTTGATATTGTCAGTAATTTATTATTAACATTATTGCTAATATTAGAATCTAGGAAATAAAAATAAGCACTTAAAAATTCAAAATTATTGCAACTTTAATTTTTTTTTAAAAAAAATCGGATTAGTTTTATATATAAAAAAAATAAATTAAAAATTGTTCTATTATCCCCCTCGGTATATAGTATAACAAAATACCGGAATCCTAAATTCACTAATATGTAAAACTGTAATAACTGATATTTTTGAATTACAGGAAAGTCAGATATAAGATTTTTCCTTGTAACTCTTAAGGAAATTTGGAACTCTAAAGTTTACAGTTGAACTATAATTTTTAGTGTTTTTCAAATCTCGTAAGTGACTTAAGATACTTCTTGCGTACCCGGTTTAGGGCTTGCCTCGCATACCTGGCGATATAGCCTTGAGCAATACTTTGAAGAGATACGGCTTAGGTTGTATGCGCGCTTTAGTCGTGAAAGGAAGTGTATTTATTCTTGGGTAGTTAAAAACTACTGCTTAAAGTCGCGCGTACGTTGAGTAAGGGTAGTACGTGGGGGGTCGTGGTCCTACTACAAGGCTATACCGCGTGACAGCTACATCCAACGATGTTGGCTCCATACGGTGGTTATGGGGGGTATGTCTAGAAGAGCGTGAATAGATGGTTTTTTTGCGTTTTTGTTTTGGTTTGGTCGGCCCTTATGAATTTTCTCCCTTTGGTCGAAAATTCGGGCCGTTAACTCGGAAGTAACTCAAAGTAGGATTGGTCGGCCCTTATGAATTTCCTCCCTTTGGTCGAAAATTCGGGCCGTTAACTCTTAACTCGGAGTTAGAGAAGTCGACCCTTATTCATTTCTTTCCTTTGGTCGGAAATGCGGGCCGGTAACTCAGGAGTTGTATTGGGGATCTTTATAGGACATTTTTCGGGGGTAAGTAAGCTTTATCACTTGCGAGCGCCCTCCTATGCCCTTGCCCCATTTCCCCTATCCTAGTTCGCTTCCTTTTTGAAAAGCAGGAAATGGAAATATGGGCTAAAGGGGCGAAGCGTTAAATATTCGTTTCGGGGTAATAGAATCTATTATATTTCTTTCCTAGGTGACCAACCACTCCTGCCCTTGTTGCTTCTTCTCTTCTCTTACTCACGGATGGCTTCTACCAGCTAGCTTCTTTCAAGGCAAAGGGAGCTCATCTATTCATTTCCCTCTTACGAGCCTATGCTCAGGATGTTCTTCGCTCGTAGGCTACCCCCGTTCTAAGCTTAGATCAATACTTACTGGTTCCATCAATTTCATTTCCTCGGGATCTCTACCCTAGAAAATGGAGTAATCTAAACTTTTTGAGATCAAGAAAACAAGCCTTTTGGTGCCCCTGGGTAAGGAAGTTTTGGTAAGGACGTCAAGAATATATGTCCGAGGGGTAATAAAATTCAGTGGTCGGAGGAGGAGTCTTCCCTCACCTTTACTTCAACTCCTAAGAAGATTTCCTATTCCTTTCCTAAGAGGTTTCAGGGGGACACCCCCCCGAACCCCCGTAGTTACACTTCTAACTCTTAGGTCGGAATTTAGGTTGATTCTCAGTCCTTCCATTTTCTCTCTTTGGTTGAGAAGTTGGTCTTTTGTGCTCCTCCTCGAGAAGTACTTCACTCCAGCTCATTAAAGGAACTTCCTTCGAGAACTCTTTAGAAAGAAAGAAAAAGTAAAGAGTTGACTTAACTACTTGAAAGAGGTTTTTGTAAATTATGAAATTACATAAGTGATACGGGAAACTAGTTCAGTTTTCGGTATATAGTCTTTACCAGTTCTATTTCCCCCCGAAACTTATTTTTTACTTGAGGAGGGACACATTGAAAGCAAGAAAGAAATCTACTTGAAAGTGTTCGTGACACACGCCCCAGGGGGCACTTCGATCACTCAAGGAAGCGAAAGAATGATTCCTTACCGTTGAAGAGGTTGAAATTGTTAATTTACCCGAAGGACTAGAAGGAAAGAGACAAGCACAGGTTACTGTAACACCCAATACTGGAACAACGGATATGGCAACAATTAGATGCAGGATTATCAACCGTTCCTAATTAGTGGGATTAGTTTCCAATTTCATATCTTAGATGTATATAAAATTTATATATCCAGAGTCAGATTCATGTACAGTACAGCCGATTCTGTAATAGCGGAAGCGGCTACGAGTACTCAAGCAGTAGCAACGGTAATGACTCCACCATCGGTTATTGCTACAACAGGACAGTAAGAAAGGAAAACTAGGCGAAATTGCTAGCAAGACAGGAAAGCAGTCAATCCAGTGACGAAAGGACTAATAAGATCGGTTATCGATTTAATCACGCCGGAAGATGGAAGATTCGATGCAGGCTCACTCATGGTGGTTTCAACTTCCTTCCCCATACCATATAGGATACATTCATGCATAAATGCAGAGAAGGGTGCATCTGAGCATTTATATCCATATACACAATACACCACATGGCACACTTTAATTGGAAGGTCTAACGACACATTCATTCTCAAGGATCCATACGCGACACAGGAAAGATGGCCGAGCTTCAACAACTGAACCTAGCCCGAGGGAATGTAAGCGAACAAGGGGGGCAGCACTCACAGCCTTGCGAGTTGACCTAACTGCTCTACTCTGCGCATCTTTTCCTAGTCTTATTCAATCAAAAGCTCTTTCTTCCAGGAAGTTTCGGGAGCTTTTATTCTTCTAAGTGTACATCAGTGTGCTACACTTCAGTAGAATTTATTTTTTTTATAAATTCATCGGCTTAAATTTTGGATTAGTTAAAATTTTTATAATTATTTTTTAATTTCTTTTTTTAAATTTGGTTTAATTGTCTTTTCTTAAAATTTAGTTTACACGATTTTATATATATGTTATGGTATATATAAAAGTATATATATATATAATTCCCCACTGTAATTTTCATTCTCCTCCATTCCATTCCAACCACCCTATCCTCCGACTTCCCGGAGAGATTTTCATTTATATAAAAATATATTTGTTTATTTCAATATGAAGGTAAAATTTATGTTAGCAACTTATAATTTTCTGACTTTCTCATTAATTCTAATATTTTTAGTTAGTTCCATTCCCTCACGAAATAAAGGTAGTCTCACTTTTCTTTTCTTTTTAATTGTTTTGAAAATAATATTATCTTTATAATTAGCCATCCAATAATTTAAATCAACATAATATTTTAATGTCTTCAATTGTTATTTTAAATTATGAGATATTTTCTATATCAAATTTAATATAAAATTAATTTCTATTTATATTTTTATTATGATTGTTAATTTTTAGTATTTAATACTTTTATTATTCAATAATCAATATATAGATAACATTTTTTTAACATTTATTTTGCTACTCAATATTAACATTTTATTTAAAAATTTTTAACACTAAATATAGATTTTTTGACCTAGTAGTTTAGTTTTTTATTTTCTTTTAAAACATTAATAGCTCAAGAGTTTTGTTTGTCTAATTAAAAAAAAATGTAAAATTTAGATTTTCACTGTCAAACTTCAAACCGGTGGTGCATAGTCAGCCACTCAAAAAGCTTTCTCTTTCATGGTTAACAACAAAACATCTCTTTCGATTAAAATGGTCAACATAAATGGCTGTCCGTCTTCATCAGTTTAGCCACCACTTACCAGTCAGGCCGTCACCCATACCAAAAACATATTTATGGACCAGCAGATCCTCTTTACTTTAGTCGATTGCGTTCTAATGACACACCAATAAATTAAAGAAAAATTGACAAATATTTATTTATTTCAGATTTATTATACTTTATTTAAAAATGTTTTTAATTTTTTATTATTTAAATTATTTTGTTGCAATATATTTAATATAAATAAATAATTTGCCAAAATTTACGAAAGTATTTAAGATACTCAAATAATTTTTTTTATTAAGCATAAATGATAAATAAAAATTGAGTAGTAAAATGATATAGTTCTCTTTATATTATAAGGTTAACAGTTCGATTCTTACTTTTCTCCTTTCCAATTTAAACAAAAATGATTGAGGTTGGGCATACATGCTCAAATATAATAAACTATGGATATGGATTACAACATTTTTAGATCTGAGTGGTTGGTTAGGCCTCATGTTCAATCATTAAATTTTCTGGGTACATGTTGGCTAGAAATAAGTTTAACCTAAAGATCATATGCTCAACTTAATTTTATTAATTACTATATGATCGATTATAAATGTTTTTTTTTTTTTTTGAGGAAATCAATTATAAATGTTTCTGCAGCTTAGAAATCTGGTATTTTATGGCACTGATACTGTTTGCTGGATATTTAAAGAACGCAGAGGTTTCAGTGGATGCTTTGTCAATTTGGTGAGTATTTTAACTTTTATATTTAGGTTTATATATTTTTTATATTTATTAGATTTGTTGACCTAACCCATTTATACATTAATTACAATTGATGTCACCTACGATTAGAGAAGACACACACAAGTACTGAAGAATGGTGCACATTTCAACTATTATTATACGATGTTTGGTGAACTTTTTATACTATAGAATGCAAGTTTGGTGAAATTTTGCAAAGAATTACTATTGTGAATGGACATGCCTTGCTTTTGCTGTTACGACAGAAAATATATGTACATTAAAATATTGTATTATACTGTATCGTTGTATGTATGATATATAAACCCGTGCATGTCTTTATATCTCTTATCCGACCATTGAAGAATTTTTCATATTCATAATATAATGCCTTTTAATCTTATATTTTGATATTTAATAGTAATTTCCTATATTTATAATCTACCATATGTATGATATATAAATTCATATTTTTATATCTCATATCCAACCATTGAATGAAATATATATAGTGCATATACATGCACCGATTTTATTGAATAAATTGTAGAGACTTATTTCAATTCCAATAAGGTGATGTTTTACAGAAAATTCAAAAATGCTATAATCATACATTTTATCAAGTGCCATGAATTGTTGAATATTGTTTCGCAGCATGAACATTTTGGGATGGGCAGTCATGGTAGCATTTGGGATGAATGCAGCAATCAGGTTTGTACTTATATTTCCTCTTATGATCTCAAATGGTAATTAATTAGTACATCAAAACAAGTCATGTTTAAATTAATTTTATTTAAAAAACATGAAATTGGTTAAGACGTTAATGATGATGTTAATTGATAATGCAGTGTAAGAATATCAAATGAGCTGGGAGCAGGTCATCCAAGAACAGCAAAATTTTCTCTATTGGTGGCTGTTGTGTCATCCTGCATTATTGGCATTCTTCTTTCTTTGATCCTCATCCTGACAAGAAACCTATACCCATCTTTATTTTCCAGTGATTCTGAAGTTAAAACACTTGTCAGTGAACTAACACCAATTCTTGCTGCTTGTATTATTATAAACAATGTCCAGCCTGTTCTCTCTGGTAATTAAACTATAAATTTTCAAGTCAACTTGCCAATAAAATTTTTCAATATAATCTAAGTTGGTGAACTATACTTTTTGACAGATTTTGAGTATTGATTTTTTTTTTTTTGCCCCATTTAAGGTGTGGCTGTTGGAGCAGGATGGCAAGGTGTTGTTGCTTATTTGAACATAGCTTGCTACTATGTTTTCGGAATTCCTACAGGGCTCATTTTGGGTTACAAAGTTGGTTGGGGTGTCAGAGTAAGTCTCGTTTTTTTTCTTAATCCCCTCTTGTTTCTTGCTTAACCCTTTAATAGATCAGAAAACCCTTTATCTACTTCTGCTATATTACACTTGATGGTTAAATTTATAACATATGATATATTTACTGGCTAATTATAAAATACACAGAATATATATCATATATCCAGTGGTTGGGTGCAATGCTGTGATATAGAAAAAAATATTCCTTTCTTGTTGTTGAATAAGATCAATTAGATTATATAAAATATTAATTAATTAGGTGAAATATTATTAATTGAATTTTTTGATGTTTAATTTGGCTTTTTTAGGGTATTTGGTATGGAATGATGTCAGGAACTATAGTACAGACTTGTGCACTTTTCTTGATGATTTATAGAACAAATTGGAACAAAGAGGTAAAGATTATTACACATTTTACAGTATTTTTTTTTTTTTTGCTAATTAATAGAATTTTTTATACACAACAATCAATTGAAGGATACAATTAAAATGAAATCATATTATTTATTTTGTGCAGGCTTCTATTGCTGAGGAGAGGATAAGGAAATGGGGAGGGGACACAGATTCCAAAAATAACAAAAATGGAAATTTAAGCATTTCTGAAGCTGATGAGAGAAATTAATGCATCAATTATGGATTTTGTCAATGGCCTAATTACCTAAAAAAAAATTCTCAACTTTTACACTTTTAATAATTTTAGTATATCTTTTTAAGTTTTTAAAAATTGGTATTGTATTATTAATTTTTTAACAAAAATATTTTCCGATTAGTTTTAGTGGCTTTTTTAGCTGACGTGGCATCGGAGCTGTCTGACATGAAATTAAATATTTTGCTTACTTATTATGACCTAATTACCTAAAAAATCTTAAATTTTTACATTTTTAGCACATTTTTTTTAACTTTTTCAAAAACGGTATCGTATTATTAGTTTTTTAATAAAAACACTTTACGGTTAATTTTAGTGGCTTTTTTAGTTGATGTAGCACCAGAGCTGTTTGAAATGACATTAAATATTTAAAAACCAAACAAATGGAATTAAATTATACAACAGTACTATATAATAAATCAAATAAATTATGGAAGAAAAATTAAGATTTTTGGAATCAAAGCAACAACAATACTAAGTAAAAACAGAAACAATACAATATACAAACATTAGGTAAGTTGTTGCTATGCTCTCAAATCTCCAGTTTTTATAGGCAGAATACTAGCAACCACCAAATCTCAGCCGTCCACAAGCCATTAGTTGCCGGAGACAAGTGTCTAAGTTGGCGACTTGCCATTTAAGAAAATAATCTTGTTGGACAAGAATCAGCTCCGGTGCTACGTACCACGTCAGCTAAAAAAGCCACTAAACCCAATCAGAAAATGTTTTTGTTAAAAAACTAATAGTACGATACCATTTTTTAAAAACTTAAAAGAATATGCTAAAATTGTTAGAAATGTAAAAGTTTAAATTTTTTTAGGTAATTAGGCCATGATGAGTCAATAATTTATTTTAGTTTTTAAGTATTTAATTCTATGTCAGATAATTTTAATGTTATGTCAGCTAAAAAAGCCACTAAAACTAACCGAAAAGTGATTTTGTTAAAATATTAATAGTACGATACCGTTTTTAAAAATTTTAAAAAATGTGCCAAAATTATTAAAAGTGTAAAAGTTAAGAATTTTTTTAGGTAATTAGGCCTTTGTCAATTTGTAATTCTTTGGCAGGAAGAGGGAGCATTTTTCAATGCCTTTCCCAGGCAACAATGTATATGTCATCTTGGCATGCATTTTTAGTCATTTCCTTTGCTCTTGATTCTAAGGAATGAAGAAAAAATTTTCTATTCTTTACTCTGAAAACACTTGCTTGCCATAAAGAAAAGGAAATGAGCTGGACAAAGCCTATTCTGATGTACTAACTACGTATTATGTCAGCTGACAGTGATTTTTGGCCTTCCAAATTTTCCTCAGGTTCATCTGGGTGCGACCAAGAAAAAAAGGTAGAAGAAAACATGTAATGTACTTTTTGCAAGATTCTGATACAAAATTATGCTCATATAGGTGCGGTAATATTTAGAGATAATAAAAGAATAGACCATTTAACTCCAAGGACAATTTGAATGCTAAAGATGAGTACAAAAAAGCATATGCTGCTCTAACCGATTTCAATGCATAAATTTCAGTTCTCATATGTTAAAATCTGTCTGGAAAGAATATAATATTAATGCAGATTATATCATTTAGAAACATTTACAAGAAAATACCTTATAGTTGGACTCTTTTTCAGTTATTAATTTGTAATTTTTTTCTTATAGGGTATATAGTTTTATTCTATTTGTGTTTTAGTATCCTACTCACTGACGGTAGACAACTATTGTGATCTTCACAGTCAGGGTGTCAATTGTTGTTATAGTTATAGCTCTTTCTCTCTGTCGCTTGGAGGAATGCAACTCTCAGCTTAGTGCTCAATTCGTCATGGTGGTTCATAGTACTAATAGTGGCTCAGCAGTTGTATATTTTTAGTAGAACTGTTGACCATGCATTTGTCATGATTCATTGAAAGCGTTTCAGAATCATGAGAATTTGTTAGTTTTGTCTGTAGCAACAGCTGTAATGCATTACCTGTCTTTATCCTGCCACAAGGGGTTCAACCTTTTTTTCTTTTTTCCAGTTTGGTGTATGTGTATTACATGGCATTTCCAAGTGTAATCGTTGGAATTTCAAATCGAAACATCATAATCTTTAGTATGCCCCGCATGTTAGCTTCCAAAAAAAAAAAAAAAGGTCAAACTCATGCAACATGTTCTGATTTATTTTTCAGAATGTAGATAAGAATTGTTTGGCTATGTAGCTGACAAAAAAACATATGCCCATGTGTTAAATTGGATTGAGATGTTGGCCACATTTAGAAAAACTACAAAAACAGGAAAAGGGTTAAAGACAGAAACATTTGAAAGCTCTTCCAACTCCATAATTTCAAAATTGAATCTTAGTCAGTCCACATGTTGCCTGCTAAATCATGTAAAGCAGGGACAATTAACATTTCTTGGAGTATGTATATATATATATGTAATGAACAGGAATTTATTACACGCTAGATTTCAGTTCCACCTTGTGCCACCCAGATTCAGACACTTGATGCTAAGGTGGTAGCCTGGTAGATGAACCTCGGTCTCCATTTGCTGTGAGTGGAGAGGCTTTAACCTGAGTCTTCCATCTGTTAGTATCAATACTCTGAGACTTGTGACTTTTTATGTACATGCAGCCTGCAGCTTCATCTAAACTAAAAAGAAAATAGAAATATAATTTGATTACAGAATCATATTTATACGTTAAAAAAATGGTGGTTTTAGCAATCGGAAAAAATGGTAGCACTCTAGTTTTTTTCTTGCCTACGATGCATCAGCATTTGGTCCACCCTGTGCAAGAATTCTTCTAGCAAGCATACTGACCTTAGCTGGCCTGGAGTCATGAGGCTTTCTCACTTTTAACACCACTTAACTTGCCCTAATTTGAAAATCAAATGAATGTCCAGTGCTCTAAGTACAAGGCATTCAAGGACAGGGAAATTTCCGTTGGTAGTAGCTGTAAAATCTTCATTTCTGATAGGAATCTTAATAATAACATCTCTGGTTTTGCTAATAACGTGTAACAAGTACCAGATATATTTCCTAGTGATAAAGAAGTTGAACTTATGAACAAGTTGACACCATTGCTCGCTTCTCTCTACTCTCATCAACAATGTTCAACCTGTTCTATCTGGTAATTGACAGCAGTTCAATGTTTACTTTTGCTGAAAATACCATTCTTCCTCTCACAGAGAATACAGTTCAACAGCAGTGGCCATTAGAGCAGGATCACAAGCTGCCATTGCATTTGTAAGCATTGGATGCTATCATTTATTTGTAAGCCCATTGGGTCTTTTTCGGCGTTATAGGCAAGGGATGGGTTTATGGGTAGGTCTTCTTCTCCATTCCAAAAATAACAACCTATGTAAAGTTCCCCAGGTTATGATCTAACAATGAGAGACTCACCATTTCCAGGAAATTTGGCACGGAATACTGTCAGGGGCAAGCCCCATAGACTTGTATTCTTTTTAGGATGGTTGGGAAAACCAACTGGAATATATAGACGTCGACATTTAATTTGTTAAAAACATATTAACCACAAATGAACATATGGTCTTATTTCATCTCATGCAGGCTTCTAGTGCAGAAGCGAGGATAAGAAAATGGGTAGGCCATAGACTTCACAGTAAACAATGTTCAATATTAGCAAAATTCTCTGAATGCAAAGGGCTTCAGACTAATAATAGTGATTGTCTCTTTAGCATATGAATTACAATTTTCTAGAAATGGTAGAACTATCATCTAAAAATTATGCCAGCTAAAACCAACTTTTCATCCTTACAACTACAAGTTGCAATCCCAGAGCCATTACCAAGCCCCAGCTAAGAACTAATCTAAATGTTATCAAGTATCAAAATAATTCAGCTGGGTGTGAGAGGGTCTTTGTTGCCCAAACGGCAGTGTAGCAGGAAATTGAAGAAATACATCATCGAACATCTAGTTTTAAAACATCATAGCAGCAGATTCACCAGTCAGAGCAGCAAAAGTGACATGCCTTCAGCTTTCCACCCCACCCAGATTAAGGTTCTTCAAGATTTCTTTATGTTATAGCCAGTAAAATACCAATAAAATTAACAATATCCGACAACGAACCCAAGAACCATAAACGGTAGAAAAATCAAGATGCTTGCACATTAGTTCTTTGAGCATCTGACAAAAACTTGGTTCACTTAGGGACAGCGTTCCCTAACACATACTGTACATCAAACCAACCAACTAATTGCTTACAATCCTCAACCGCTAATCCCTCACAACAGCATCAATACCCTGAACCAAGATGATGGCAAGAATCTTTGCATTCTATCATTCAGTATCTGCTTCTAGACAACACAGACCATTCTAATGAAGCTGAAACCTTCTAAAAGAAAGATTCCAAGTGCCTTCCAAAATTGATTTGAAACTCACAAAAAACATAAAAAGAAGCTGCTGAAACTATTACCAAGCAAAAATTCTTAATATCAGGAATGATGTGGAAGATACAAAACAAAAAATAGTGGTAAATTTGCTAGCAACAACATAATGACGGTAGTCAATCCATATGGATTGATCCTAAATCTGTTTCAAATCCAACGCAGCACCTACGAAATGTATTGACTATTAACGAATAGACCCCATAGCAAATTTGAACATTGAATTCAAAAGCATCCAATCATCTCTTCAAAATTTATGTTCCAATATCTAGGAAATGATACTCTGAATTGCTAATCTAATATCTACCAAACTCCCAATATCAACTACACTTTATCACTACGAAACCTACAATCTACAAACTAGAAGCAAATACCATGTAGATAAAAGCATTACGTACAGCTACCCAATTCCAGCTAAAGCATAAAAAAGAACAAAAGTTCCAAACATAAAACAACATTAAATAGGCAAAAATCCAAATAGATTTACCATTGCAAGAACATATAACAAGTCATACAATACCACAATTAATCTCTAACATAAATCCAAAAACATAATTAATCTTCTCTTGAAACAACTCCAAAAATTCTTCAAAAAAAAGAGGCCCTTAAACCTCCTAAGCAGTAAGAACAACAGCACCACCAGCTTCCTTAATCTTCTTTTCGGCAATCTTAGAAACAAGTTTAGCTTTGACAACAATAGGCTGATTCTCAGGCAAAACACCCTTCCCCAAAACCTTAAAATATCCAAACTGAGTAACATCAACCAAAGGCACATTATCTTTACTAGCCTTATCTTTCACATCCTGAGGAATCATCGACCACAGCTTGTCGATATTCACAATTGGACAATAAAACTTGTTACGGAGCTTATGGAAATAGCGCATACCAACTTTACCAAAATAACCTGGATGGTACTTGTCGAACAGGATCCTGTGGTGGTGCATGCCTCCGGCGTTTCCACGACCACCGGGATGCTTTCTGTGCTTTCCGATACGCCCATGGCCGGCGCTTACGTGGCCTCTCTTCTTGCGGTTCTTCTTGAAGCGGGTTGTCATTTTTTTTTTTTTTGAGAGGTCTGTCTAGGGTTTGAACGGCGGTGCTGGAGGATGAGAGGGTCGAATTAGGGTTTTGGTGGCTTTATCATTTGGTGGCGCAAATGGGTGAGGTTCTGTTTTACGGTTTTGGCCTTGAGGGGTTTGGGAGATTTCTGGATGCTGTGAGGGTACATTGAGGGTTTTAGGTGGCGAATTTAATAAAACTGGTCATTACATGTATAAATGAAGCCCAAAAGCCCAAAACTACTATGATCAAGCCTTTGGACTTGCCAATGTAATTTTTAATTTTTATAAAAATATCTGATTTTAAATCTAATTTTCAGTAAAATATTCATTTTTTATGATATATTATATACGTGTCCAATTTTTATAAAAAATTACACACTTATCTATTTTTTCCATCATTTACATAGTTACATTTCCTTGCTTTTTTTTCTTATTGTCCTTCCCACCATCCCTCCTAATCTTCAGCTAATAAAAAAGCTCCATTTCTTCTCCATTAAAAAAAAAAAAAAAATCATGAATGCATCATCAAGTGATCTCTTTGCATCAATAGATATGGTACAAAATCATTCAAAAATCTAATAAATCTATCCAGATCTATCTAGGTATGCTTCAATTTTTTACCTTTTTTTTGGAACAATTTTTTTTTCTATGCAGATCCATCAGGCATGTTCCTTGCAATTGATCATCACAAAAATCCAACATGCTTAGTCCATTTTCGCGCTCTCACCTGACTCTAATGATTCAATCAAATCATCAAATCAAGCAACATCTTCCCTCATCAAACCTGTTGTGTCACTACTGTAGCAATGTTTATCTTGTCTGGTGAACAGGATAGGAGGCGAGGTTTATTTATTTGGGTGTGCTTTAATTTTCTTTAATTTTGCAAACCAATCATAAAATTTTCTTAAAAGAAAATTTGCTTTTGTAGTATCTCTGCTAATTTTACAGAAAGCCATATATAAATGCGTATGTAGTTAAAGGAAAATACTAATAACTACTTCATTGGAGAGGTTAAGCTCTGTTCAAAACTGCAATAGCTGGGAATTGCATCAACTTCAAAATTTTAAGAAAAATTGCAAGTAATTATGGGTACTTCATATAAAAGATGCCCATTTGGTTACAGTATGTGTTGACTTGAGAGTGATTCAACTGCATGTGTAATCTTTCACATTTCTTGATTGTTGATTTGTTCTTTTCTTTTTGCAACAACTCCAATGGTTGCATGTTATGCGAGTGTTTGATTAATTTTAGGATCAATGGATTTTCAATTCTGAAAATTTTATTGATTTTCTTGGAAGTATTAAGCATAATATTACTTTGTTTTTGGTTGGGGTTTTCTTAGTTGTAGATTTTTTGTATGCTTAGTGTTGGATGATCTTTTATGTGATTCTGTTTTGGGTGTGGGTGTTTGATATTTTGTTTTGTTGATGAAAGATATTGTTTTGGTTTGTGTTGCAAATGTGTTCATGTCTAATGTATGTTATGGATTTAGCTATGGCTATTTAGCAAATGACTCCTACTAATCACTGTTATGATATTAGAGGACTATTAGGTGCAAAATGGTTGTTGGATTTCAGTGTAATATGTTAAAAATCATCACTAATAAAAAAGCCCAAAATAATTATCCAAGTTTTTGGCAATTATTTTCTTTAGTAAGATTGACAACTTGCCTAAACACAATTATCTAAAGTTGGCAAGCTGTCCGACAAAGATTAGTTGTCCAGCAGAGGTGAGTTGGCTAAGCTGTCTAAAGCAATTATTTTCCTTTGGTGAGCAAGGTGGACGTTGGCTATAAATAGCCATCCTTGCATGGGAACAAGTGTGCATCAAGTGAGAGCATACGAAATCAAAAGTGAGAGTGGTTTTAGTGTTGTGTGTGCATGTAATAATTTCATGCAATGTGAGAGCAAAGAGTGAGTGTGTGGTACAAGTGGGTGAGTGTTATAGCAAGAGTATAAGAGTGAAAATAATTTGTGAGTTTGGGTTATATAAAATAGTTTCTTTTGAGTTGAAAAATATTTTCTTGTTCACTATTATATTATCTCATTTTTCTACGTGCTAATAATTATTTTATTGTTATTTTAATCAATTCCAACTCAAAAAATGGTATCAAAGCTGTGGTTGTAATTTCTTTTGAAATTTTGAGTATACTCTATGGCTGTAGTTTTAACTGATCTTCCACATCATAAAAGATTTTTTGAGAATTTTTCAATTTACGGCAAGGGGGAGATTTTGCAAGTGCACAGTTTGAAACTGTGAAACTTGTTGGTTTGGAACCACGCTTGCTTGGTGAAATGCGAGGCTGCTAAATCCAAGTCACTATGGCAGAATCGGGTAATGTCGGTGCTATTAAAAAATTAAATAATAATAATTATAATAGAGAACTTGCATGGAATCATGCTTGTAAGGTCAAGACCTCTAGGAGGTTATTGCTGGGACTGAATCTACATTACCATTGAAGAGGAGATGATGGAACGCATCAGAAATGCTACCACACCGAAAGAAGCTTGGGATTCTTTTGCTCTACGATTCTCAAAGAAGAATAACGTCAAACTTAAACTGTTAGAAAATGAACTAATGTTTATCTCACAAAGAGATATGACAATTAGTCAGTATTTTACCAAGGTGAAGTTCTTATGTCGAGAAATTATTGAGTTGGATGAGGCATCTAAAATAGCCAGTAGCAAAATAAGGAGAATCATTATTCATGGACTACGACCTCAGTACCACAGTTTCACAACTGCAGTTCAAGGTTGGCCCACATAACCTTCAATCGAAGAGTTGGAGAAAACATGACCACAATCTAAACCAAAACCTCAAATATAGAGATATGGACCAGAAGTTAAAAAGTGAAGTAAGCATTTAAAAAAAATACCGAGAAAATTCAACAGTGAAGTAGACAGAAGCAACAACACAATAATCAACAGTCTAAGAAGTTTAGACGTCAGAATGGCGAGTGTTTCAATTGCGGTAAGAAAGGACACTATGCTAGAGATTATTTGTCTAAAAAGAAGATTGTTCAGAGTAATGCAGTAACAATAAGCAATCGCCACCAAGATGAACCAGAGTGGGATGTTGAAGCATTATTTGCAGAAACTGTGCAAATGGAAGAGTGCTCTACTTCAGAGGTTGTGGAAGTCCTATCTTTATGGCTACCACAGTAGAAGTAAAAGAGGAGCAAGCATCTAATGCATCTAGTTCTCATAGAATTAATTATGAGAAGTGTTGGGTTTTTGATTTTGGTTATTCCAATCACATGACAGGAGATAAAAGCAAGCTCCGTAATGCTTCAAAGTATAAAGGCAAGCGAGTTGTGGTAACTACAAATAACTTGCAGCTACCAATCACTCACATTGGTGATACAGTAATCACTTCCTGTTCAAATTAATAATAAATGCAGTTGGAGGATATGTATAGAGTATCAGGTATGAAGAAGAATCTTTTATCAGTTTCAGACTTGACTGATTATGGCAACTTTGTTGTGTTTGACCCCAAAGATGTCAAAGTTTGTCAATAAGTTAAAATAATTGACATACCAATAATGGAGGGACAAAAAGTGGATTCTATATATGTCTTGTTAGCATAAGATGCTTATGTGGAGAAGACAAGAAATAATGAGACAACTGACTTGTAGTATGCACGACTGGGACATATAAATTATCATAAGCTGAAGATGATGATGAATAAGTCCTCTTTAAAAGGGCTACCTAATCTTGATGTTCGTACTAATGTGGTTTGTACTGGATGTTAGTATGGAAGGTCGCACTAACTTTCATATGAGGAGTCATCATTCAGAGCCAAACAACTGCTAGAGTTAATTAACTCATATGTGTTTAGAGAAGTAAAGCAGTCATCATTCAATGGTATGCACTACATGGTGACATTTATTGATGATTATTCAAGGTATGTCTGGGTTTATTTCATGAAAGAAAAATCTGAAACTCTAGCAAAATTTAAAGAATTCAAGTTGTTGGTTGAAAGTGAAGTTGGGAGAAAAATCCAATGCCTTTATACTGATAATGAAGGAGAATACATCTCTAATGAGCTCTCAAGTTATCTTGTCCAGTGCAAGATTAGGCGATAACTGACTTGTCCAAACACGCCACAGCAAAATGGTGTTGCAGAAAGAAAGATCAAGCATCTTTCAGAAATATGCAGAAGTATGTTACATGAAAAGAATATCCCTAGGAGATTTTGGGCCGAGTGCATGAGAACAACAGCTCATATAATTAACAAACTTCCTCAACCGAAGGTGGGATTTATGTCTCCATTTGAGAAATTATGTAGCATGAAACCCACAATGAGCCACTTCAAAGTTTTTAACTGTGTTTGCTATGTATTTATACTTGATCATCCACATAGTAAGTTTGACAAGAAGGCAACCATGTGTGTCTTTATGGGCTATAATAAGAACAGAAAAGGATGGAGATGTTGTGATCCTACAATTGGCAAATGCTATGTTTCACAAAATGTTGTATTTGATGATACATCATCATGGTGGACACCAGAGTATGTTGCACTTCCTCACTCTAATGAAGAAGAAAAATTGCACTAAAAGTGTGAAGACCAGTCAAAAAAAGTTCAGTAGAGTTCAGAGACTATCGAACAATCTTAACCTCAAGAAAGGCCACGGTAGACTGGTGTGTATCAAAGTATAAATATTGAGGATCAACCAGTAGTGGAGATGCCAAAAGAATAACATGTAACATCACCAATATAGTTGAGAAGATCAACCAGGGTGGAAATGAAAAATCCCAAATATGCTAATGTTGCAGTGATGGAAGAAGAAAAAGAACCAGCGTCCTTTAAGGAGGCATCACAGAAAGTTGAATGGAGAAAAGCCATGGAAGAGGAGATCAAAGCTTTTGCTGAAAATCAAATGTGGGACTTAGTGCCAAAACCTAAAGATGTAAAACCTATCTCGTGCAAGTGGGTGTACAAGATCAAGACTCGTCCATATGGTTCAATTGAGAGATACAAAGCTCGTTTGGTAGCACGATGATTCTCACAGCAGTATGGACTAGACTAAGATAAAACATTTAGTCCAATGGCCAAAATTACAACTGTTCATGTTTTGCTATCACTTACTGCAAGAAAATCTTGGAATTTATGGTAGATGGATGTCAAAAAAGCCCTTCTAAATGGAGAGCTAGATCGAGAAGTGTATATGGAGCAACCTAAAGGATTTGAGAATAAAATCAATCTTGAGTATGTTTGTAAGTTGAAGAAGGCATTGTACGATTGAAACAAGCCCCCAGAGCATGGTATGGAAAGATTGCTGAGTTTCTTATTCATAGTGGCTATGGAATTACACCAGCTGATTCGAGTTTTTTTGTCAAAGCTCGAGAAGGGAAGCTAGTAGTAATTCTTGTTTATGTTTATAATCTCATCATCATTGGAGAAGATGTTAACAAGATCCATCAGAGGAATAAGAATCTATCAGTCTGATTTCAGATAAAAGAACTTGGGGAGCTGAATCACTTTCTTGGATTAGAAATGGAACGCACAAAGGAAGGATTATTCTTGTGTCAGGAGAAATATGCAAGAAATCTTCTCCAAAAGTATGCAATGCTTGATTGCAAACCTCTTGCTCTTTCAATAGAGGTGAACTCTAAATTAAGCATAACAGAAGGCAAAGATTTGCAGGATTCGATGATGTAATGATAGATAGTTGGCAGTCTGATCTATCTGACATTGACAAGGCTAGATATTGCATTTGCAGTTAGAGTAGTCAGCCGGTTCATACAGACTCTGAAAAAGACTTACTTGGAAGCAGTTCAGAGAATTTTGAGATGCATCAAATGAACACTTGATCTCGAGTTATTTTATAAAAGTAAAATGACTTGCAAGTTAGAAGGATATTGCCATGCTGATTACACCAATGATTATGATACACAGAGATCAACCACTGGTTATGTATTTAGTTTGGGTTCTAAAGTTGTAACTTGGTGCAACAAAAGACAGCCAATAGTGTTACTCTCAATAAGAAAAGCTGAGTATGGGGTAGCTGTAAGCACCCAATTTTGGGATGACTAGAGTGTGGATGCAATAGAGTACTCTGATGATAAAAATATTATAAATAGATCTTCAATATTTGAAGTTTTAAATCTCAAAAGATTTAGATGCATTTTCAAGGGGATTTAATTGGTTTTTAAAGGACTTAATTTGTTAGATTTTATTTCTTTTAGGGGTCGTTTAGTAAATAAAAGTTTAAAAAAAAAGAATCGATCGAAATTATATAATTTCGACCGGAATTATGTATTTCCGATCGGAAATACATATTCCCGATGGGGATTATGCTCTTCCGATTGCGTCCGTCTATTTTTTTATTTTCTTTTTCTTTTTCAGTAAATAAAAAATTTATTTTTTTTATTGGTGGAATGATATGATCAATCCTTTTTCTAGGATTTATTTGGATTTTTCTAGAAATAAAAGTCCTGATTAAACCAAAACTTTATCTCCTACAACTTACAGGAAAATACATCTTTTAGCTAGGATTTTTCTATATAAACCCAACTTAATTCTCCTATGAAAAGAAAAAATCTTTTTTGGAGACACATCACACACACCTACGTACACAGAGCCAAAAAAATTATCTTTTATGTATTATTTTAAAGGAGCAGTAAGCCTTTTGAGAAAAAAAGTTCAACTGTTGAAGATTTATTCAAAGTAACGGTGATTTACACCACTTTGAGGAGCAAATCAATACTGCATCAATTCTCATACATCTTCTTTCTCTTTTCTTTTTATTTAATGTTATTATTTTATTTAATTTTCTTTACTTTTAATTCATCCTAACTTTTTTTTATTTTGTTTCATGTTTTGGTGGGGATGGACACATGATTGAATCAAGAAAACCCATGAAGATCCAAGGAATGCCATGGATTAAATCCGTGTAGAATTTTACATAGTCCTTTTATTTTATTTTATTATTTTATTTTGTGTTTTTATTTTGTATTTATTTTGTTTTATGGGTTGTATTATTATTTTAATTTAAATTTTAGTAGATTATTGTAATAGCCCCAATAGTGGGAATAGTGAAATCCTATATGTATGTTGCAGATCTTATTTTAATTAATTGATTAGTAATTAGGATTTCAATTGGGTAAGTAATTAAAATCAACGGTTATAGAGATAATTAGGGTTTTATTAAAATTGAATTAGATTTTAAGTGAATAGAATTAAGGGTGCTTGTTAATTATTTTATTTGTCTATTAATTTGTTTGATCTTTAGGCCTATAATTAATTAAACTAGGTTAGAAATCGTTAGATG
>CATIWM010010117.1:0-39385 GCA_949671775.1 Mallotus repandus | reverse complement strand
TACAAGTAAATACAAACAAAGGAAAAGGAGCAATAAAGGTAAGTGGATAACTTAATGTTCTATGTTAGATAACACAAATAAATAAATAAATAATTATAAATTTATTTGTTAAGTTGATTGGATAAGAGAAATATTTATTTTATAATTACTAGATGCTAAATTTTAATTATTGTGATATTTAATTATTATGTTGATGGATGATTAATGTTGGGATGTGATTGTAAATGTGAATGATGTTTGCTAAACTCAGGTACCCTGTTCAGTGGAGAACAACCGACTTTTTTAAGTTGTATCTGGAGTTTTATAACTTCAAATTGGTTTTTTTTGGTTCCTTTGAAAAAATTGAGATGTTATTTACAAAATTGATAGAAATAGAGGAAGCTTAATTTTGCTTTCTTGATGGCCAATATTGGCCATACTTTTAGTTGCTTAATTTTATTGACAGCTTGACCATGGTGGAATGTTTTTAATGTTTCTCCTTCTATACATATCCAATTGATGCAAATTCAGTTGAAATTAATTTAGACTTATAAATTTACTGATCTGGGGAAAATGGTTTTGAAATTCCGAATATGGAATTTTTGGTGTATTTTTGAAGTTACACCATCAAATCTGCCATGTTGAAAAATGGTATATGTTTGGTATATCTTGGGAATATTATTGTTTCCTTATACATTATGTGAATGTCAATCAATTGTTTAATAGAGGAATATGTGATGTATTTAGTTGATGATGAGTTGAATAAAGTGCTATGATAGTGTGGTGAACTCTTGATATATATGTAAATATAAAAAAAATATGGTTGGATGAAATATGAGGACGCAATGCTACTTGTGAATGAGGCACGGCTGTGTGCGTATGGGGATCCATGAATTATTAAAAAAAAATTGAATCACATGTAATTCAAAAGTACATTATTGTCCAAAAGAAAACACTATGATTATGGCAATGTTGTGTGCGTTATGGAATCCCTTTGATAAGTCGTATAAAGGCTAAAGAAATATGTAGTACAATATTACTATACTACTATTATTATGTGTATACTATAAATTATAGTTAAACATTGAATGGATTGATAATTGATAATACTACATGCTTGAATGTGCTATTTTTCATAGAATATTATATTATTCATTTGTTGAGTTGCAGGCTCACTCCTCTGCAATATTTTTCAGGATTAGAAGAACTGTAATATTTCTTGAAGAAACATTTGCATCAATTATACTAGCATTGTGTCAAGTGGGTTAGCAGGAGGTCGTCCTCAGTTTTTCTTGAACATGACATGCCTAGTGAATTTTAATATCTTGTATTAAGGTTGGCGAATTGTATGTCTATAATATAAGAAAGATGTGAACTACTTGATGTTGTAAGCTAAAGTTAGTTATTTAATGGATATGTTATGTATTAGTCATATGCATACAATGTATGCTTGGCATCCTTAACAGGTGTCACAGAGTATTTGTTTGTGACTTGCCTAACTCTGTTTTTTACTAACTCAAGGCTGTTGTTGTGTATATGGATTCATATTTGCATGTCTGTTGTGAACTTATGACCATGATTTTGGTGCCTTAGCTGTTGCACATTATGTGTATTGATTTTCTAATAAGGCAATGATAAAGCTTCCACCTTATTTTCTGATAATTGGCTTAATGCAATGCTGTGTGTTTCTTAGGTAGCAAATGGTTTGTAGCTTGTTGCTAGAAATGTTGCTTACATTGATCCAATGACATGAAAATTTTGCTACTGAGCCTCACTTGGTTTTTTTTAGTTGTTTCATAATTATAACTCAACTTTTTTTGCTTCAATTGATCCTTAGTTTTTTTTATTTTGCAGGTTGTTATTCTTTTGTGATTATGTGGATACACATTTGCAACAGTCTGCCTTTATTTTGGTATGTGCGGACTGGTCTCTTCTTTTCAAAAACAAATTCAGGAATTCAATTCTGATACATAGTCAAATTGATGTATTTGGAGGACTTCTTTTGATGTACTTTTTGTAAATGGTGGAAGCCAGGTCAACTTGACTTAGTTATCAATTCTGCCTTCTTAACTTAGAAGATTTCTAGATATGTATATTTTTTATAAATGGTGGAAGTTTGATGAATATTTTGCATAGCCAATTAGCCATAGCTCATAGCCCTTATTAGACATAGTTATTGGACTCTGAATAGAAAAACTTAGACATAAGAAATAATTATTTTTTGGGCCAAAGGCCTTATATGTATTTATGTTTATGTGAAGGGTTGGACCCTTTTTTGTAATGGGCTCGACCCAATATATTAAAAAGTATTTTTTTTCATTTGAACTGTAATTTTTTAGGTCCAATTTATAAAAGGCCCAATCCGAATAATCGATCCGAATTAATTTGAAGATTTCAGTTTTTCGCCCCACGTATTTTTGGTTTTCGAAACCATCAATTTAGTCCCTTTTATTCTCCTTCTGCACCCGTTTGGGTTCCGTTTTCCTCCATCCAAATCCGCTCGACCCACCTAATGCACATCCCTCAGAAGAAGATATTTCCTTTCCTTCATATACTAATCCAAATGTGTTAACAATTATAACCGAGTCAAATCAATTTGGAAGCTACTTGAGAGCTAGTATTAATAAAATAATTTTAACCATATATTTTTCAAAATTATAAAATTATGAGAAATAAATGTGTATTTATTTTAACAAAGTAAATAGAACTTAATTAAAATTACAAAAGTATATGCAATTGTTTTTAGAAAACATATGATTCATACCCACTATCCTTAACATTTTATTCAGATCTCATCACCATATAAAATATTTAATTTTTCATTTAAAATTTTTAAAATTTTAATTTTAATAAAATTTTTATGTTTTATCAATCTAAGAGAAATTTATCAAATTAATGTATGTGGATAGAGATAATCATGTCGGTAAGCTTTTAAATCGAAAAAAAGGATAAAATGACATAACTACGATCAAAATTAAAATTTTAAAAATTTTGAGTGATAAATTTAATTTTTAAGACAACGATGGTAACTAATTAAAATGTTTGTGACAGTCGTCATAACCATATAAAGAATAGGAGTCATTTTTTGGTGTTTCAGAGTGTCACTGTTCTAGAATATTATGATATTATTTAATTTTATATTTTATGAACTTTTATGGGTTTTTAATTATTTAATTTTTTTATGAAATTAATTATTAATGTACTAATGGTGCAAATTTATGTATGAATATCCGAATGTCCAATACTCAGTAAGCCATGCTAATTTATAAAATTAAATATGAACAATACTCTGTAGGCCATACTAATTTATAAAAATAAACATGAATAATACTCTGTAAGCCATTTCGATCATCCTCCGATGCAGGAGGAGGAGGTTCCTTCTCAAGATTCATAACGAGGCTATGCAGGCTCAATGTTGATCAACTCATGTGATGTACTTATTAACTTATGTAACAGTTGGAGAGTTGGTCAGAGCTATAAATGCTTCTGCTCTAATTACGTACTTGTCACAAAAATGTCACGTATTTTTTCAAGGAAAAATTCTGTCATAAGATGTCACATGAATTTCCTCCTAGTTAATTCCTCTCCGCATAATATTCTTTGTTACAAGCATTTGGTCTATATGCTGATGAGTTTTATCAATTTCTCCACTCAATTTACAAATTAACTATTTTGGTCCATGTCTTTTTAAAAACTGCACACATATGTACGTACCCACGTTAGTCCTTCATCATGATCATGTGGATAATGTTGTGTCCTGTGCTGTGACAGGCCAACCCTGATAAATGAAGCAATGTATCACTGTGAAGAAATGCTTCCCATATCTGAGAGGCACCAGAATAATCCTGCAAAATATGCAACAGACATTCCTCTGCACCTGGGACAGTTAGCATTTTGAGTGAAACGACGCTATGCATAATTATATGCTCTATCTTGAATTTTTATCCATGGAATTTGCAACACTCCATTATTTAACTATTTACATCAAACAAGCTACATGATTTCTCAATCTCCTGCCGTTTTCAAAAAGCCGTCCATTATTATTGCAAAATACAAACATGGTAATAATTCATAATACAGTTGTTTATTACACCCAGCAAACAAATAAACTTCACTGATCAAAACATATTACATTATCTTGAAAATCATTCTTATCTATAATTGTCTCTATCTGATTGAGCAGTGTGCTACAACATCCCATGTAAGTAGGAAATTTTCATAATTTTTAACTGATTTAGCATTAAAATTGTTTACGATAAGAAAGGATTGCATACACAGTTTGTGCGCAGGTGAGCAAAAGCAGGATGGTAGCAGCCAAAACTGAAATGAGTGACCATGGACTCTGAAAATAGTTGCGCCTTAACTTGGCCATCCACACATTCCACTTCTTATTGCAATGCTGGCTTACTTTGTCCTGTATTTCAGCGTACAAAGCCCTGTCGCAGAAAACATCATCCCCAATCCTGTTAAATAATTCAGCCACCGTTTTATCATTACCTAACCAGTTCTCGATGATTCCTTTGCGACAAAGCAGCTCAACATCCTTCTCAGAGTTTATCAGATTATCCATAAATGCCACATAATCAGTGACATATTTTGGACTGCTGTTGGGATTTAGCTGCTCATAGGCAATGAGATTTCTCATGACACGCTCTGTTTCATCAAAAATATTCAATGTCGGGATCTTCATTATACCATTTTTGAAGCTGATATCGAATATATTATGCCCTTCATCATCAACTTTCTTCAACTCGATCCCGGCCTCTTGGAGCTCCATGACACAGCGTGGGAAACTTATTTTGACATTTTCTCTGTTCTTCGAATTCAAATACCTCTCCATTCTTGGAGGCAATGGTTGCCAATGATCATGTACTAATGCCAATATATGCTTGATTTTCATATTCTCTTCTAATGAGTACTCACGATCTGGACTGTACCCTACCCCTGGTAGTGACATTTTAAAGACCTCTAGAATTAGCTTAATCATCAAATTTTCTTGATTTGGAGCTGAGGTGAATGTTTCAAACAACTTCATAAATACGAAGAAAGGAAGTTGATTTTCAACTAATAACAGGTCCAACTTTAATCCGGACTCTATCTGAGCCTTCTGAAAAATAGGGGTTTCTAAATTTATCTCTTCGTCGAATTCACATAGAAACCCTAAAATGAAACAACCATCAAAAACCATCATTTCCACAAACTCATCTTCTTTAAGACTTACAGGTTCCGAGTAGCAATTACGAGCTTTTTCTTGGAGCTCCCACATGGTCTGGACTAATCCTGATACGCTAATCCTATCATTTCTTCGAAGAAACATTTGAAGATAGCGTACTTTATGCTCCTCCATTGCCTCTAACTGATCTTTTCCACGGTGATACGGACCAATTGAAATTATCTGCGGCTCATATGCCTTTTCATTAACCATACGTAGTTGATTAGGCACTTTGAAGATGCAATGTTCAGAGGACAGCTGACACAGACCTCCAAGCTTTTCATTGATTCTAATGGCTACAGAATATAATTCTTCCGTTGCCATACTTAAGAAAATCTGATACACATCTGTTGCGCCAGAGTTAATATACAGAAATGCTGTTAAACTACTGTCATGCATAAATTACAGATCCTCCTGAAATGCATAAGATGCATGCACGCATAAGATGAATGATTAATTCTAGGGGCCAAGCCAAGATTTTGAATTGGAACAAATGACAATTTTTTTTTAATTAATCGATCAAATCAAGCCTCGCAATTTTAAAATTTTATTAATATACCTTTTTTTGTTACAATTTAGTGTAATAAAATATTAGACCGAATTCAATTGCAATTCAATTAAGAGAATGAATGTGTTGCTACATTACAAATTATTTATCTAATTTTTGTTCAAAGTATTGATTACAGAAAATTTAAATTTAATCTCCTTCCATACTACAAGTAGCATCTAATTCAGAATCCCACTTGCTAGTTTTGCAGATAATTTCATTATTGTACAATAAAGATTGTACTCTTCATTTTAGATCAAATCAAAATCAATTGAACAAATCAACTATCTCACCATTCGAACAGTACACTTATAATGTTAATATATATATATATATATATATGAACATAAAACTATATGATTTTTTTTTTTTAATGAAAATGAACAAAATAAAATCAGAGCGGGTTAACTTACTTGTTTGCAGAGTGATATATAGTCTTTGCCTCTGTACTGTGGAAAGAGAGAAATAGGATGAGGAAGCGATTATAAGGATTAATTGGTGTCCTGGTTCTTATAGTAGCAGTCCATGACAGGAAAATTTTACAATCATTCTGGCTTTTTGATGAGTTGGAAGATCAAACTAATAATATTAAGTCATGTAAGGTTCATCCATGTACTATTAGATTTTAGTTTTTAACATTTTAATTAAATATTCAATTTTTATTAATTTGACCTTCTAACTCATCAAAAGTCAGGACTACTGTATAATGACTCGAACTTGTGGGCGTAGCTGTATTTTTTTTTTTTTTTAACTCGATGACAAACGACTGGGAAGGCTCGGCAAGATTTGGTAACCTTTTCTTTTGAGATTATTTGGTATAACTTACAGAAAACGAATAAATAATAATAATAATGTTCCGTAATGAATTGTAACAGACAGAGATAATGGCAAGAGTTTGTTTAATGGAAGTTGCATGTTCTGCGGATTATGGCCCTCAGGATGTGCTGAGAAGGTATTTCTGTTGCTTCAGCTAAACCAAATGTCTCAACAGTTGTGATGGAAGCTTAACCGAACCAAGGGGATTGAAGCTATTGAGATTAATTTTTTTAAAAAAAAAAATTAAAATCGACTCTATAATAATTAAGTTGAGTTTCAATTCAAACTACTCTAAACTCAAATTTTATAATACTTGTGTTAATAGGTATACAAAATAAATTGAATTTTTTACATATTTATATTTTTTTTATTTCAATATAATTATATAAATATTTTATAAAATTGAGTTAAGTTTAAATATTTCAAATTTTATATATTATAAAATTTTATAATTTATATAATTAATTGAATCGAATTCCTAATATTTTAACTTTAAAAAAAAATAGATTAAAATACGAAGAGATTGTTCTTTATATAACCAAGTAAAAAGAGAAGGTGAAATTTTTTAATAGATAATGTAAAACTATTTAAAGATTTTCAAATCCTTAATCTTAGAAAAGAAATAGTAAAGAAATTTTATATATCTCAACCACCATCCCAGATAAATTTATGAAATTAGAGTAGAGATACATTCAAAATACGTTAAAAAGACAAAAAAAAAAGAAAAAAAAATGAATAAAACTAAAATCCTATGATTGTTAATAGAACTTATCATACAATAAATAATAAGTATTTAGGTGGTTGACCGAAAACCACCCTTAACCAGCAAGAAGAAAGTTAAGCTTATAAGAGAGGAAAGGAGAAATGATATATTCTATCCTGAATTTTAAGTTTATTATCAATTGATTTCAACTTTGAAAGTTATTTCAATTTGTTCCTTCAACTTTATAATTTGTATCAATTTTATCTAATTTTATTTGAAGGATGTAATTATATTTTTAAAAATATTTTTAAATTCCTGCAAAATAAATTTGACAGTTATTCAAATTGGATTAGGAGAATAGAGGTATATAGATGTCCTTTTGATTGCCAACATTTTTGGTGGAGATCACATTGGCATTCGTTTATATTTGTAGTTTCATCCACATTCGTGTTTAACAGAATAATCAATTGCCTGAAACATAATTTGGTCACTGGAAAATTGACAAGGGAGAACTTAAAAATGTCCAAAATTTTGTGAACTTGGTAGCTACTCTTAGGTCAAAAACCAGGCACCAAAGTGGTTTGCAGGGTCACTATAACTTCATAGAAGTAATGATGAACAATTGCCAAGACTGTAATAGAGAAAGCAAATATCCCTATAAATATAATCTCTCTCTTTACAGGCCCGAGTCGAGCAAATGCGAGCCCATGGTCAAGCAAAGATGGTGAAGAAGATAGCTATGGCAAGGCAAAAATCAGAAGAAAAAAGAGGAGCAGCAGCAGCCAGAAGAAATAATAGAGATGCAGAAAGAACTGCAGCTCAAGCTGAGTATATTCGACAAACAGGGCGAATGCCATCATCTCATTACATCTGTTGTGGTTGGTTATCATAGAGTTTTTTTGACAAAAACGAAAAACAAAGAAAATCAAATATTCAAGTAGAAGCAAGTTGCTCATACTCTCAGCCAAAATGGCATAAGTTGCTCATACTCTCAGCCAAAATGGCATTCTTGTAGTCTGTTTCTTCTTTCGCAATCCATCTTTTCTTGAGTGTTTGCTCCTTTGTATCTAACACAGTGATCTTGGTTTACAAGTCAGTTTGTGAAAATGGCGTTTCAACTTCCTGCTCTTATAGTCGTGATTCTGATTAAATTCATTGACACAACAAGCATGAACCTTAAAACCTACGATGATAAACAATGAATCAAAATTGTAAGATTTTTTTTTTTTTTTCATGTTCAAATGTGAGCCTATATGATCCAATATTTATGATTCCTTAAGCAGAAATCATTTTAAAGTTCAGATGAAAAGAATTATTTGGGCCATAAGGGGTAGGAGATGATGTAGCATGCCAAGGCAGCAATTCATTCACCAAGCATGATGAGCCTTAAGTATTAAATGGGCTGGTGCTGATAACAAGCTAAACCACCCCCAAGAAGGTCTATATCCTACACTTGCATTCCTTTGCTTAGGAAATGATAAATGTTGGCACGGATTGATGGTGGGTTTTTAGGCTTTGGTAATCTTATGGCCGCTGGTCAGCTGTATAGGAACTGGAAGGAGTTAGATACAGTTTAGGACCTTAAAACAGGAACAAGCCAAGCTTATTTAGGAGCTAAATAGGCATCTCATCATGGATGTCCGAGTTAAGAAAATTATGTAGACGACACTATTTTACATGCTTTCAGAAATATGTTATTTTCGTGCGGTAGTTTCAGTTATACATCTTTGTTTTTTTTTTTTCGGTTTTAAATGGATAGTGTTAGTAGATTAATTTACCTCATGTATTCAGTCGTGATAAGGACTTCGATTATTTCAGAGTTGAGCTGAATGCACCCATAAAGGGGAATAAAGTTCTTCCAACATTTGTTTTCTCCATACATAATATTTGAATCCGAAATTTTACTTAAGAAAATTTAAACTTCTTGCTACTTGGACCAACAAATGTTGGTGCGTTAGTAAGTTGAAAGGAAAAGAGAGGAATGCATCCACTCAAAGGTGGAGTTTATGGCAACGTTCAAATTTTAGTTGCTAATGTATAAGCAGTGACGAAAGAGAGATGTGTAGACAATGCATGTACTATGTATGCATATTAATTAAAATTTGGCACAATATATCTAAGACACCTATATTTGTATTAATTTAGCATTTTACTTCTTATACTTAGAATTTTTCCAAATTAACACCTCGACTTGTTCATAGTTTATTATATAAACACTTGTAGTTGTATGAATTTGCCATTTTACTCTCTGCACTTGCATGACTTTATTATTTTACCACTTTGTATGCTAATGTGTCATTCCACTTGTCTTACCAACAATACAATAAGTGTTTATCTAATAGGTTTTAAACAAATTGAGATATTAACTTGACAAAACTAAAAATACATGAGGTAAAGTAATAAATTTATACAAGTACATATGGGTACATATGTACTATGCCTTAAAGTTTTGATCAACATCTGAAACATCACCTTCCATGCCGAAAATGTTCTTCACGAAATGGAAGTGTTTTCTAATCAAACTACTTGTGCTTGTCATTTCAAAATCATATCAACCGAAGAAAACAAAAGCACGAATTAGATTTATTCACATTTCTAAATGTTAATTAGTTCACACACAAGATGGCCACATGATGAAACACATCTCATCAAATACGTCAGAAGATATTGGTGCTTACTATTTTTCATCACTTTGTGCTTTGCAGAGAATAAGGTAATTAAAAAATAAAAAATTAATAATTCTCCTTTTACATTTCTACTGTTTGGAATTTTAAATTTATTGTCTTCATATAGTGTCATTACAAAAAAAAAATCATGTACAAAAGCTTAAGAAAAGTTTCATTACAAGAAGTAAAGCTAAGATAGTAGAGTTGTATACAAGCCAAGTAGTTCGTTATTCGACTTGATAAATACTCGTTCGAACTCTTATATCAAAGCTCATTTAATAAACAAGTCGAATTCAAACTATATAAAGCTCAACTTGTTAAACTTGCAAAGCTCGACTAGTTAAACTTGTAAAACTCACCAATAAATTTAAATAAAAGGTCGAGAATCAACTTATAATTTTAATATTTAATAATTTAATTTTAAATATATAATATATAAATTTTTATTAAAAAAAATTTAATAAATATAATATTAAAATAAAATTATAATTTTTATTAAATATCTAATCATTTATTCAGTAAATAATTTACTTTCAATTTTTAAATTTTAAATTTTAATTTAAAAAAAAAAATTTAATCTCATTTAAACTCAATTATAAACGAGCTCAACTTTGAGCTGGTTAAAGCTCCACTCTTCTCGATTACACCCCGTACGGAGGAAAAAGAAAAGCACCGTCCCCACTGAACATAAACAAAAGTTCCCTGTGAAGGGGTTGTTGGACAGGCAGCCCTACATTTTTGTTGGCACTATTATTGCTGATAGTGCTCTACCTTGTCACCATTCCATCCTCCAGTAAAAGTTTATCTAAACACAGTCCCACAACATGCAAATACAAAACACAAGCCTTTCACAGTTCCCCCCCTGTGCATAAGGTCATTACTATCCAGTCCCACATAAAAAAAAAAAAAGGGACAGCTGAACTTCATCAATCTATATATATTCTTTCTTTTCCTTTCCCTTTCACTGGTTCAAAATCATCCTTACAAGCATCAAAGAAGTGTTGAAGTTGATAAGATTTTAATCAAAAGATGAACAGATGGATGCACGTGCTCAGCATGAAATGTAGAAGTATGATCTACCGACAATTTGATGTCCCACTGCTCTTAAGGCTTTAGAGCACATATAGACATCCTGTAATAATTGAAGATGATTCAAATGCACCTACAGAGAACAAATATGCCTACTTTTGGTTCTTCCATCTTTAATAATGCATCTACGTTCTTAAGCCCAAATCTAACCAAAAATACACATTCTATGGATTCCTGTATCAAATCTGTCTCCACCTACAGTATCACTCTCCAAAAGAGGTTAAGAATCAAATAAGACTACTAATAGTTTCTTCATCAAAACACTCATTTTCAGGGCCATGCCATCAAGAAAATTCACCATGTCCTAAACCATATGTAGATGTCTTTAGAAAGAAGACACTTTGCTCAAAAACTTCAACCAACCGGTACCTAACAATGAATGCATAATATGCAAACAGGACAGCTTGTAAGAAAATTCAGCTCTACCTACACCGGGTACGAGGCTGGCTGGAAGGCATACAGATAAGATTGACAACATGGTCAAAAACAAAAACAGAGTGAGGCTCACGCATCTCCCCTGAACCAAAAAACCTAACAAGTGAAACCATTTTCAAATTAATGCAAGCCTAGAACGTCGTCGTCAACACCTAGCTAGTATAGAATCATCACATGGCCATGGAACCTACAACTTGCATATAGTCATCTATCACATCAACCAAAAAGGTCAAAAAGGGCACAGGAGCATCACATTCATTCTACAAAAGAAAAGACTCTTATCTGATCATAAATTGACTACAAAACAACAAAAACAAACAGCCAGATGTAGTGTCCCACTAATTATGCATTGTATGTATTCAATAGCATAGAAACAAGGAACAGCATCTTCTAATTACAGTAATAACTTATATATAAAATTTTTCAGAAGCTAGGATTAGACAGTACTCCCAACCTCTGCAAGCGTCCGAAGACAAGCTAATATCACAAAAGAGAAAATTGTATCTTAACTGGTTAAATTGTTCAGTAGTCCAAAGACCCCACAGAAGTAATACCAGTGCTCAAATTTCTTGAGTCTTGCCGGCTTGAGTAGTCATCACAACTTCCATTAGAAAGCCTCTGAATTGGAACCGAGTTCAGAAGCTCTAGGCCACGTTTTCCCATTTGCTGCACTTCCTGCGGTGAAAGTATTTTGATGCACCACACACTGTTTACAAACTCCCTGGTTTAATAAGTAAAAGATATATCAGAAGCACAAAGAGAACAGCACAGAACTAATGGAATTTAGAACATGAAATATTTATTTTTGGCAACCTAATTTCATAACTGCCACATATAGAGATGCCTTTTATTTTCAAGAGGCTTACATAACAGCATACAAATCAATTTTTTTAAGCTTAAATAACACAGATTCTCAGGGAAAAAAAAAGTTATTAAGAACGCTTAAAAAGGAAGAAAATTAACAAAATTGCCAGGATGAAGCTGGAAACTCACGGCCAGGGGTCATCACCAAGGAGAAGAACATCATTCTCCCGGTCAACAAATACAAGCTGCCAGCCTGATCTCAGCGGGTCCTCCAGCTGGCCTTCAAGGCCAAACATGCGAGCAAGCTCACTTCGCAGTTCGTTGTAGCTGCTGAATTTGGTAATATCCAGCGACCTACCGAAGGACCCTGACTTGTAAACCTGTAAACAGTTGAAATATCAGCACCAAACAAACAGTAATTTTTTTAAGAAAAATTGAAATGTGAAAATTCTATAAATTAGTTAATAGCACAAAGAGGCAACCAACCTTAACAAAGGTTCTAGATGGTGGGTTTGCTTGGCCCACATTTTCTGGAGACTGCAGGAAACCTGATTCATCAATGCAACTTGAAGGTGTCATTGCTGGATTAAGTGAAAAATCAGTGCCTGAAGTACTCATGTAATTTGAAGAAAAGGGTATAGTTGTGGAGTCACTATCACTGCCAACTCCCCTAAGACTTGAAATTCCACTCTGCAGAAGAAGTGATGAGGGCTCTATATTGACACCAAATAAAAGATGGCTTTGTGGATCCGCACCACCTTCTTGGTCTATTGAACATTCCCTGCCTGGAAAGGGTGGTAGTGAAACAGAATTTGGAGAGATGTTTGTTTGATGGGGACCCAGCTGTTCTACTTGGGGCAGAACACATTGTGGAGCACCAGATGAAATAAGAGGTTCAACAGCAGCTCGCTTGGATGGCCAGCCAGAGGAAGTCATCAAGGGATTGGTTCTTGGCAGGTTGATCATATGGGATGATTCATCCTGTGAAAATGAACCCATAAGACTGTGCAAAGGAGAAACAACAGAACTAGTCACAGGGTTCCCATTTGAGTCGGAAAAACTCTGCTGCTGGCACAGAGGTGATATGGCTTGTAATGGAGATGACTGGGACTGAGAGGCTGAAGCAAATTGAGATATGGCTGATGCAACATTTGGAATCTGTTGCTGCTCAACCAGTTGCTGTTGTTGTGGCAGTGAATGCTGTTGCTGTTGCTGCTGCTGCTGATTATTAAGCGAGTGCTGGTGCTGCAATTGTTGCTGAATAAGGTGCGAATGATTTTGAGACTGAGCCTGGGATTGATGTTGGCTTTCTTGAACACCTTGTTGAAGAAAGGCTTGGTGAGGCTGGGACTGCTGTAACATGTGGGGCTGCATTAAAGCAGCAGTTCTGCTTGGGAGATTAACATGTTGCTGAAATTGCAAAAGAGATGTTGTTGGTGATTTGGAAGGATCTATAGCCCTCATCTCCTGAAGTGCAGCAGCAGCCATAGCATGGTACATATCAGTTTGCAACCCAAGTATGGGAGCATCAATCCTGGGCTGCATCCATGGTGCGACTCCTAGCCCCTGAAAGTTCATAGCTTGAATTCCTCGATCTCCATCTCCTCGCATCCACATAAGGGGGGAATTCATTCCCAAATCGTCATCCTTGATGCCTACATTCAAAAGATGTGAACAAGAGATGAAAGGGGAAAATAGTTTCCCTTCCTCTAAAAAAGATAGAAGAAAACTTGAAACGTTATCCTAATAATATTATCACTGCTGCTAAACTACATTTGGGATAGGCTTAGAAATGAAAAAGTCAAAGCCTAAAAAAAAACTTTAGAAGATTGTAAGTATCAACTCATCAAAAGCCTCAAGCTTACCATGGAATGAGGGCAGTCCAGGAGGCCAAGGTCGTTTAAGCCTAAGAGGGAATGGAGACGGATACATTGGGAATGTTGTTAGCGGTTCAATTTCCCATAGAGAAACTCTTGGTTGCCTCTCTCCAGCTGTGGACTCATCCCAACCGACCTGCATTTATTTGTTCAATTAGAGTATCAGAATGGAGATCACCGTGATGCATAAAGCAAACATTTAAGGAAAATTCGAGAAAAATAGCATCCTATTTATACCAAGCAATAATTTGTTCAGTAATAAATAACATAGCTGATTTTCTTAGCATACCTTGACCGAGCGCCAATGTGAATTTGGCCACCTAACAGGATCTAAATCACTTATGCCAGTTATTGTGCCCATGTAGCTGGATAATAAACAAATATCAGACGTCTACATCAGAACAATTCATAATTTTCTTGGGAAAAAATTCCATCACATTGAAATAGGAAACCAAGCAATATAAATAGAAGAAGAAAGCACATCATTATATGAGCCAAGAACTAGATAGATATAGGCACGAAAATGGCAGAGTATAAATGCACGAGATAATAGGACACATGCCCACACACAAACACATGCACATGAGCACACAAAGTAATCCACTTCAAGCCTGTCAATCTTAAGCAAAATCAACAGCACATTTATTCCAATATTTGTATGATGAATATACTGTCAGTCAGTGCAGTCGATAATGGAGCTCATCTACAATAGTCCTACGAAACAGAGCTGTTTTACACAAACAAATTGCAAGAAATTGAGTATTCAAAAGCCAATTCTTACCGGCGAACACTTGACTCTTCTGTTTCAAAAAGCATCCTAAAGCGCATGCCCACAGAGACACGGGTATGATAGACTGCTTTAACATACTTTGCCAAGGGTATGACAAATTCTGATGGACTAGCCCTGATTAAGAAATGATGAAAATTTCAAGAGTTTGCTCAAAACTATAAACGTATAAATTCTACAAGCATAAGTATGTACCTTGGATTGTAAAATATGGTGAAACGGCTATTTGTTGCAGCTGCATGAGCTGCAGCAGCAAGAAGCCCCAAGTGCATACTATCACTTGATAAGACTGATGAAGGCATCACAGTTTGGGGACGATTGGCACGTCGTATACCAAGCAACAATTGATTCTTTTCATTCCTGATGAAGGTATACCCATCTTTATTAGACATCCACATGATACCATAATTTGCAGTTAATCATGTCAAAGACAATAAAGATACAGGACAATGATGTGTCAGGGTGGGCGGACTGGGGAAGTTCTGGACAAGTCTACACATCTTATGTATGCACACAGAAATTAGAGATGTAAAGTAAAGACATTGTATTGTCAGACGGGTCAACAATGTTGTAATCTCCAATTTACAAAATCAAACCCTCTCTTTAACCATATAATGTCATATGTATCTCCAAATATCCAAGAAATATGCTAATTGCTAACGCCACCTAGTTTAGATAAGTTTCAGATCCAGATCCAATACTTAAACCTGAAGCAGTTACACAAGAAATGCTAATGCAATTTTAACAATAAGAAGATATGCTAAGATCAATCAACAGAGGGGGGTTTAGTTAGCCAACTGCTTACCAGATAAAAAGGACTGAATCCCCAGCAACAAGTCTTTTAGCACTTACAAACACACTCCAGCCTGTTGTAAGGAGGTGCCTTTTGGGCTGGCCTGAAAAGAACAGCCAAGAACTGTTAAATGCGTTATTATGGGAAGTACTTTTATGGTTTTTAGAATTAAGATCTCCAAAAAGTTCAGAACAACATTCCACTATGCATGACATGTAAATTCCTGCAATCCAAACAAGCAGCAAAGTATCCAATAAAGAATTTTAGGATGTGGATTTATAACAATCATGAGAATTCACTTAAATTTACCAATAGCATCTGCGCTGACATTTTTTCACTGTCAAATCTTCAAAAAAAATAAGCTCTAGATATCAAAATTCTACGAAGAAAGTAGACATAGAAAAGGCATACAGCATGTAAACAGGAGATGGAGTTGATCCTTAAAGATAAGAAATTAGTAGTACTTTATATAAAAAATGAAACAAAACCAACTTCTCATGTATGCCTTCATCACCTTGAACACAATATATGAGATGACTATTGATATGCTAAGCCAACTTAGAGATCATGTGTGGTTGCTTAATTGAAAATGGCATTTTCTTAAAAATCACATAAACTAACATACCGCGGAAGATATGCCTGAATTTCCATTCATTATCATGCAGATCCCTAGCAATCAACTCTTGAGCTGGAGGTTGCTGGGAAAAGTCCTGCAAGCAAAAACCCAAGATATTTCATGTCAAACTTTGACATAGTAAACTTAAACTGTGTGCCTGTTCCACCGTTACGCAGAAGCTTTACCAAGGGAGGAAACACTTTTTCAGCTGCCCGACGAGGGACTGAGAATCCTCCATGAGTACTTGTGTCGCTGGCAGTCAGAGTTTTACAAAAGTAATTTGTTGGCTGTTTGCTGGGAGTGCCCAATTCTGCAGGAAGGTAGGCATCCTTTTGCTCTTGCTACAGAGGAAAGTAAATATGCAATTCAATTTGTGTTAGCCAACAAATCAAAATACTAATAGTTAAGGACAATATGGCATACAGGACTCAGGGGTTGCAAGGTCATCTGTGCGTACACTTCATCTGTCTCGACATCTGCCTGAAATCAAGAAATTTTCTTAGCATTTATGCAGGAGCCAGTGGTATTATACAGAACAAAGAACTGTCAATCTAAAACGCATCTTACATGCATGGTGACATTGTGAAGCTGACAGAAAAGTTGTGGGGGTAAGCTTGGGTAGTTTGGGATATGGGCATCCACTTCCTTGTTGGTTGATGCAGCAACCTACATAAAAGAACAAAGATTTCAATTACATAAAACAGAATGTGATATCCATGGATAAACTAACTAATAATATGGTTATGTAAAGGGAAGGCAGCACTGATTAACTTTTTTTACTTGGATAGATAAGAGACTTGATCAGCTTAAATAGCTATGTAATCATCATAAATTAACTAAACGCATTTGTTTGCTGGTGATCTGCAAATATTAAGACTTCAAAATTTGTGTAACCTAAGAGACTCCCCACCAAAGACATCTTCAGATCACATAGCGGTGATATGCAATTACCCAAACATAATTGTTCACATGTAATATATGTATAATTTTGTGATGACCAAGGAGCCAGCCATTGCCATATTAGATTACAAATCCTTACTTGCTCGCTATGCCCCTGGGGAAAATAAACAACACGGCTTCCGACAGCTGGTAGAGAAACAAGAGGACCCGCACATGCATGCCAAAGTTCAGAATTCAAAACCCTCCTCTCCCCTACAAAATGCAAAATTCAATCCACAATGATGTTAGGAAAAAAGGTATATTAAAAAAAAAAAGGAGATGGGGAAGCTAATTTAACAAGATGCAACAGATTAGCCCTATGACTGATCATTGGAAAGGCTGAGAAAGAACAAAACAAAAGAATTCAAACATTCATATAAGCTCTCTAAAGATAAAGCTACCAAAATTGCAAAAGGAAATCCCACAAATTAAACAGCTTAAATCCACTGTGCTTTTCAAGACTTCAATTTCTGTCCTTTTCCTATGCTTCAGAGGAATAAAATTGTATCCTGATGTTCATAGGACAAATTTTAGGCTTAAATCACAAATTCTCCCCTAAAACTCTACCTAATCCTTGAAGAAAAATGAATAGAGCTAAAAATACAGAGCAGAGAAAAAGAGCATCCCTTATATCCCAACACAAAATATATTTAAGTAAATGAAAGAGGAAGAAAAAAATTTTGAAAGCAAAAAATATTCACCTTCTTGTGTTTGAGGATTAAAACCAGCTGAAGAGAGCCTCATTATACCAGAGATTTACTTCTCCTTCAAAATTAAGTTTAGACCCACAACCAGAAGATCCAAAGCTTCTCTCTTAACCACACCAATTAAATCCCAAACTAAACCAACCAAACCCCCACTCGATAACAACTCTCTTCACTGGTTGCTTATCTCCACCCAATACCATGCCTTCACCTTTTTCCCTTCCCCTTCCCCTTTCAAAAACCCAATCTAAAGTTACCAACTTTGATGTCTACTTAAACCATCAAAGAAACTCAAAACTCAAATAATATTCAATGTAAAACTTCATTTGTAAATCTAACAACAAAAATAACCCCACACGCAAAATACCAAAGAACAATCCACTTTCTGAATCCTCAACCGAAACCGGTACTGCCACAAAAGATGATCGATTTCAGCCACATCCGGTCTCTATCTTCTTCACCCGCTACACCAAGATTCACCAGCTACTGAACAAAATTACTTAAACAGCACACAAATCTTCAACAATTAGAACACCACATTCCAGCTCCCAAAAAAAGCACCAAAATCCCAAACTTCTAACTTCTCTGAAGAAAGTGCAGAGCTTGAGACCAGACCCCAAAAAACGCCTAAAGTCCCAAACTCACAAAACAGCAATAGATCTACCTCACTTGCAAGTACAAAAGAACAGTGCTTTCCTTTGAGCTTTTTGTGTTAAACCCAGATCTTACTTCAACAGAGGAGCAAAACCCAAAAAAGTACAGAATAGAAATTGAAGTACAAAGCACTAACAGAGCTAACTTGAAGCCAAAATGAACATGCAACAGCAACACAGCAACAAGAAAAGCCACTACCTTTAAACATAAAATATTAAGAAGATCTTTTATAATACACAAGCTTATAGTAGCCAGATAAAGACATAACAGTAAGTATTATACATATATTAATATGTATATGAAAGATGGGTATTATGGATTTAGGCAGTTGTTTCCAGTAATGGAAATAGTGAGAGTGGTGTGTGTTGGAGGTGATGGTTCTGCTTGCTGCTTGCTGCTGCTTGCTGACTACTTGCTACTAGTATCTTACTTGCTGCTTTTCTCTTATTATTTTTTTCTTGTAACCCTTTCTTCACTCTCTTTTTATTTTGGCTCAATCAATGAACAAACCCAACCGCCATTATTTTCATCTCTTTTTTATACTAAAGATCAAAAAAAAAAAAAAAAAAAAGCAGAGACCCCATTGCACGAAAGAGAGAGAGAAGTGCTTGTGTTAGAGTTTGTGTGTGTCAGATTTTCATTATATATATATATATATACTTTTTTTTTTTGCTCTAAACTATATTTTCTTACTTTACTGTGACTTTTCAGTGTTGATTTCAGACCATTTGAGGAAAAAATCAGTTTAGCCTTCACATTTGAAATAATTACAGTACTATCATTTTTCAATTAAAATAAATGAAAAATAGTAAAATTTATTATTTTTATAATAACTAATGATTTTGGAGTAAAAAATATTAAATTTTAATTTGATCAATGTAAAAAAAATTAAAAATAATTAATTAATATTTATTGATTCAGATAATTATTATAAATTTTTAAATTTAAATAATATACGCTAAAAGAAGTTTTTTCTACATATAAATTCATTTAAAGTCGAATTCTAAAATGATCGAAATATATCATAGAATATTAAAATATTAATAATAATTTAATAATTTATTTATATTTATCTTATATTAAGTGAATATAGTAAAAACTAACTGAAGTTTTAATATGCATTTATATCCAACACTACTAGTAAAATGTTATTAATTTTTTTCGTTTAAATACCAGGTATTATAGGGAGTTCCAATTATAAGAGGCGCCTTTAAATTTATACCACACTCAAATTAATATTCGCTCACACTGAATCGATCTATTAAGGAGTAAAATGCTGGCCATCAGGATACTCAATATATGAGCATGAATCAAACTCCTGACCTTATTTAAAAAGTGAGAACGTCAAACCACTCACACCAGCCATTAATAGTTAAAATGTTATTAATTTTATAAAAATAATTTGTAAAACAAAATTCTACTTTGTAAATCATAAGTTTGAATGGGCTAGATTTTTTTAGGGAAAAATATAAATTTTTCTTTTTTATTTAATAATTAGAGATGGGTTGAAAATTTCGAACTCTTTCCTTTTACAAGATATTGGAGACCGGAAGATGAATCTTCCATTCATTAAATATTAAAAGTATATTTAATAAAAAATAAAAATAACAATTCTTTGATTTTAAATAATCTTTTATGTAAGGAAAATAGAATTTTAAAACATTTGCATGAAATGATTGAGGGCGTACATGAGAGTATGGTTGCAAGTTGATTGTCATTACTTTGATATGGGCCAACATAAGTCCCACTACTAGTACAATTATAGGAAACCTACTCTCTCTTCTTAATATACTTTAATGTTTTCTTTTACTTTTTATTAGATTTTTAGTTTACCTTTTTTTAATTCATCTATTGCAATCAAAATGGTAAATGGATAGTGAATGCAAACACTCAATCTCAAACGTTTGTAATTTTTATAAATAAAACTATTAATTAATTTATCTTTATTAACATTTATTTTATATTTATTTATTTATTAAATATTTAATAAATTAAAATTTATAAATTACTCAATGGAACGTATGTGTTCTTTACAAAATATTCACTATAAAAGAAGGTAAATATTATGTTAAAAATTCCTCTCACTATCCATTCAACTTGAACTCTAGAGTAGTCAGTATTTTATGGTTATCGGATATGATGAGCATTATATGCTATATATGTTGAAATTATAGTGTATGTATTGTTGGTATGTATGGTCTTAAATTTACATAATAAACTATAGTAATATTAATGTAAATAAAAATAAGTAAAATTTGAAAAGTCAATTAATTATAATTATAGTTCAAGTTATTCATTGATTAACTAACTATGAAAATTTAAAAATGTAACATGAAGATAAATATATTTTTTCCTGCATTTTGTATAAGAGAAGTGTTCTTAACCAAGAGGAGGTGACAATAATTCATGAATAAGGAAAGAATAAGAAAAAAAGAAAATCAAAATAAGAAACTAAACATTAGACTTTCTTTAATGAGAGTGCGCTTACATATTCATACTAATAATCTTTTCTCTAATTTACATAAGAAAAAAAATTAAATTATATCGTTAAATTTCACCACTACTATAAAAGTATAGGAAATTCAATTTTAACTAAAATTAAATGTCTTATAATATCTTGATTATAAGGCCAATAATATGGAACAATTCAATTTAATATTTAATAAACTTTTTTTTTAAGAATAAAACTATTAAGATAAAACAAACATGCAATATTGTCGAAAAAAAACACAAATAGATAGGTATCTAAGATTTAAAAGAAAGTGTTACACATATTCAATGAACCACTTGACCAAGAAACCAGGAATGCTAAATATTCCTCTAAAAGTCGGTTTCCAATAATAAAGTATTCAAGTGATGTGATTTTAGTAAAATTATATAAATGCGGATTTGAACATGAATTCTCCTTAAATGCTTCAAGAAATTTGTTCATTAAACTAAATTTTAATGGGCTAGTAAAAATAATTAATAGTACTTTAATAGTACTTCTTAATTGTTAATTCAAATAAAATTATACAACTGTATATTAGTTCATAATTGAATTGCAATTGAATATAAATAAAATTTCAATAGAAATAGGAGATTAAAGTAATATATATATATATATATATATATATATTTGGAGGGCCAACATTAAATTTGTATAAAAGTTTTAAAGATTTTTTTTTTTAAAAAATTACCATTAAGATAGTTTTGCCCTTGATAAAATGTGAATAATTATGAAAAAAAGTATTCAATGTTTACTTCATTCACAACAATTTAAGACTTCTCAATATTTTAATAAATTTTAAAAGTTACGAGGTACTAAATCATAACTCTTAAAGACTCTTTAAGAGTTATAATGTATTTAATAATGACTTTTATAAACTTACAAAATGTCTATAAAAGTTAAAGAGGTATTCAATTAAGACTTTTAAATAGTTACTAATAAAAGTAAACTCATTTTCAAAAAGTCAAGAATTTTTATAGATAATAAAATTTTATGGACTTTAAATGACTTTTTTTTATGTATATCAACTAACAAAAAGTCATTCACCTTACCTCAAGATTTTGAATGACATATATATGTTAGGTAAATATTTTTTGGTGGATTATGAAAAAATTCTATTAGCTGAAAAAATTCTTTAAAATTAATAAAATAAATATCTTAATTATTTTTAAAAAATAATTAAAGACATCCGCTCTTTAATAATTATTTTAAAATTTTATTTTTATTATATGATAAAAATTAATTTATTAGGTCAAAATATGCATATTAAAATCAATAAAAGGTTGTTCAATGTCAATAAAAGTTATAAAAATTCTTTTAAAATAAAGTCTATAAAAGTCATTAATAAATTTATAAACTTTATAAAAGTCTTTCAAAATAGAATTTATAAAAGTCATTAAACTCTATAAAAGTTATTAAAAGTCTAAAAACTCTACAAAAGTCATTCATTTAAAAAAATCTATAAATATATTTAAAAGCCGTAGTTGAATACACCCCTTTAAATAACATTGTGTTCCTTGATCAAGATGATTTTATCAATAATTTTATTTGTAAACAGTATAAAAATTTTAACTTTTACAATCACCATTTATCAATATTATTTATATTTTTATGACAAATAATAAAAAAATAATTATATTTATTGTATAGTTCATAATCCATTAAACCATCACTAAATAAAAGAAAAGAAATGTTGCATCTACACCTAATTAAATTGATTGTCAAAATAGGAAAATGAAAAGGATAAGAGAAGGGAAGCAATGCAATGCAAGGTAATAGGTTTAGAATTAGCAATATTATATTTGTGGTCTCTTGTATTTAGTATAATGTGTTAATTTTATAGTTTTGTCATTTTAACACTTAAATTTATCTAAAATATACTAATAAGCACTAATTTGATGATATAATACATCTACACTCATGTATTTGTCATTTTTTATCAATTTGACACATCAACTTGAAATTTTTTTTTAATCTAACTCTTAAAATAAGACACATATTAATTTACTATTTTATACCATGTATATTAATAAAAAATTTAAAATTATATTTTTAACGAGTTCAAATTTTAAAATGAAAAATTATGTATTGAGACGGTGAGCTAATAAAAAGTGACATATATAAAATCATGAATGTATTTTGCCTTTAGATGCGTAATTGAGTGTATCGTACATAAGATTATTTTATTAAAAAGTACGTGGTGCAACTATGCTAAAAAAAAAATTTCTTGTGTTAGGTTAGGTCCACCCAATCCATGCAAAGTAATGTACTACTTGGAAAATTTAAGAGGTTTGGGTCCATTTCATTTAAATTCCAAGATTGATCACATCCTTTCAAGGGGTCATCAAATATGTTGCATTTTCATTTCTATCATTTTGATAATTTGTACTTTCAACATCTTTGAATGTTTTACACTATTCGAGTTCTTCTATTTGATGGTCATTTTTTTTTTTGAAAATAAACAATTTTAATTAAATTTACATTTCCCATGCTAATAGCACTTTAATTGTTTGAAAATATCAATATAAATTGATATAAATAATTAAATTAATTAAAATATAAAAAATACAAACAATTTCAATTAAATTACTTGTTTTTAAAAATATCAATGTAAAAATCCTATAGTTTAAAATTATTAATGTAAATTTACATTTGCTATCTTTTATAAAAAAAATATATAGAATTAAATTAAAAAATAAAGTTTTAGTTTTACGAGATTTTTTAAGTGAGTGAAGAAAATTAATTAATTAATTAATTTAAATATATCGAATTTATAGAATAATTTACATGGATGATTACATAATTATTAATTATATATTATCTTAAATATTAATTTTATTTTAGTATTTAAAAAATAATTATTTGAAATGAAAATATAATAACATTTTTATAACACTATATAGATTTACAAGTATCTATTATATAAAATTATTATATTGTTTGTTTGGAAAAAAATTGCAAATTTTTTTTTATGAAAGAGTTGTATATTTTTAAGTTGTATTCTTTCATCTACGAGGCTGTTTAATATAATTTCTATATTTTTTTTGAACAACAATATAATTTACATTAGTTAGAGGTGTAATAAAATCAAACTGACTCGCGAGTTATTCAAAATTAACTCATAAAAAATTTGAAATCGATTTGATTATTGTCGAGTTGAGTTTGAGCTCAAGCTACTTGAGTAGATTATCGAGTCGAATTCAAACTCCTAAATATATGACCCGATAAGCTTACGAGTTCAATCAAGCCTAGAGCTTATATATATTTACTATTTTACCCTTTATTTTAATATAATTGTAAATATATCTTATCAAACTGAGTCAAATTTTAATATTTTAATATTTTATTTAATTAATCGAGTTGAGTTGAGTATATAAATTATTTAATCAAGTTGAGCTTGAACTTAAAAAAAAATTGATAGAATTCAAATCAAATTTAACCTTTGAATTTATAAATTAAGTCGAATTCAAATTTAACAATATTCAACTTGACTCGATTTGATCAGAGTCTTGCAGTTAATACTAGGGTTGAAAAAAAATTAGTAATTTAATGTTCTGGTGATTTAGTAATGTAGGAGACTAACATTAATAAAGAGAAAATGTTGTTAAATGAACTGAACTTATTAGTACATGACCTCCTATGTATGTACTATGATCGCATGCAATCGAATTATATATATTTATAGCCCAAAGAAAAAAAAAATCTCAAACATTTATACCCATCAATTGATTAGAAACCACAGGATATGCTCCATAGACAGATTAACATTTGCCTTAGGGTGTGTTTATTTAGTAAAAAATAAGGGTAAGAATCAAAATTAAAATGGAAGATTCTAAGTCTTAGTGTTTGGTTGGTTAAAATTAACATGAGAATGAAAAAGTGATTCTCCCATTAATGGAAATTACTATTCCCCTATTTTTCTTAGGAAATGACTTTTAATTTTCCTAAAAATCAAGTCAAATTAATTATAAATTGATCAAATATTTAAATATTAATATTTATTTTCTAAATTTATAAATAAAATATATAACTTAATAAAATTATATATTAAATATTTAAATAAAAAATATTAATCAAAGAGTAAATAATTTTTATAATTTTTTTAAATAATAATACTTTTTTTAAAAAAATTATAATACATAATTATAATATATAAAAATAATTATAATATTATTTTTTATATATAAAAATAATTAAAAATTATTTTTTCATAAAAAAATTTTAATTGTTAAATTATATTTGATTTTCATTTTTATTACCATTCGCTAATCAAACCGAATACTTTTTTTAAATTTCGATTTTATTTTTTATTTTTTCTCATTTCGATTCCGATTTTGATTTTGGAGTACGAATCAAATAACCCCTTAATCTATTTAACATATGTCCATATTTTTCTTGTTCACTGAAAAAAAAAAAATTGGAAGCAAAAATTTGAGCTGAAAATGGCACTAATTAAACATGGGAGAGCTTCCCCAAAAAAAAAAAATACGGGAGAGCAAGAGCAAGAAGGGTCCAGAGGCTCACGTCCAAGAAAGTAAATGATAAAAAAAAGTTCTTAAACAGTATTTTTACTAAAATTTTCAAGATATCACTATCATGATATAATTTTTAAAATTCATAAGACAATGATTGATTGTTTGATTTTTTTTTTTTATCCAGTGAAAGCTCAACCAGCCGTAAGTTATATAAGGAGTAGCCATTTTTTCAAACACTTAGGTAATAATTTCCATCAATATTTTATGTATAGAGAGTATCGGACTCAAACTCAAGATCTCCACAATTCTTATAAGCAATTAGATCATTTCTCATTGATCATTTATCATTTAAATTGATAAATCATAAAGATAAAATTGATAAAATTAATTAATATTTTTTATTTTTATAAACTGGTAAATAAATTAAAATAATTTTATGTAGAATGAAAGTATGTAATGTATGTAATTAATGAGTTGTAATGCTTTATTATTATATGAAATTTTAGGAATAAAAGATAATAATGTAAAATAGAGATAAAAATAAAAGGTAATAGATAAATAAATAAATAAATAAAGTCATGTTAGAAGGTGCCAACATCCCTATGAATTACATACACTTTAAATACGGTGAAATATTTGTGTCTGATATTTTTTGAATATCGACACGTATATGATATAACTCGACGCATGTCTTATTATTTTATTATTATTTTTATTTTTAGAATATGAAAAAAACACAACTAAGACAAGCATCGGACACGGCATAATACTTTTTAAGATATAGTAGGGCTAAATTTAAAATTATAAAATATGATAAGAACTATTTGTAAAATAAAATTTGAATTATTGATTTTACTTGCACTGTATATATAAGTTAAAACAAGACTTAAAAGTTAAAATATTAAAATGCCCGTAGTGAGATTGGACCGATTGTATATGAATACTTTTGTTTTTTTGTCACTTTTTGTACATGCAATATATATAATATTGGTAGCTAAATTATTAGCAGATTGATTATGGTTAATTTAAAATTATTTGGAGTTTGTTTTTGTAATAGTAGCTTTATTTTTTTGTACAAGTTAAATATATTGGCAACTCTTTATATATGTCTTATATATAACAATGATAGATAGTAAACATTTAAATTTCATGGAGTTTCTATTTTATTACACTAACTTCATTTTTTTAACAACTCTTCTTAATATAGTAGAAAATAATACACATTTTATGTAGAATATATATAATGTGTTCTGTCATGTCGTGTTCTTAAATTTTAAAAATCGTTGTGTCACCATATTTATATCGTATTATGTCCGTGTCTGTGCTTTTTAAATATATCCACATAAATTTTTTCTTTTGATTTGGCAATTTTACAATTTTTTTTATTTTAACTTGATACTTTTTATCAGTTCAATTTCTTAATTTATATATTTATTATTTAAATATTTTATTTTAATATTATTTGAAGTATTTAAAATGTAATTTTATAAAGTCAAATAAAATAATTTAAGTATTTAAATTGACTGAGAAATATTTGTAAATTCTATTTTTAAATAATTGAGATGTTTTGATTGGTTGTTTGTGCCAAATTTAAGAACTTATAGTTTGGCGCAAACAACCAATCAAAACATCTCAATTATTAAAAATAGGATTTACAAATATTTCTTAGTCAACTTAAATACTTAAATTTTTGGTCTTCTTTTTTCCTTTTTGTTAGTTTTTTTCATCAAATAAGTAATAGTTTATGTAGATATGAGGTTCAATCCTTATTTTGTTCATCCTCTGTGATGATTTTGCTCTCTTCTAGTGAGAGTTTTGTGGATTTTAAAAGAAAATTTGTGTTTTTATGGCTACATCAATGGAGTAAAAGAAGATTTAAAGATTTTTTTTAAAAAAATTATTTGATCTATCCAAAATTCAAGATTTTTCATTTGTATTGTCAAATGAGTTTGACCACACTCATTAGTTTGCTGAGAATGCTGGAGTATTTTTTTTGTTTACCATTCGGAGGTCAAATTTCTCCGTTTCATATTTTGGCTCTCTTTTGTCAAATGATCTATGCTCTATATGCGACATCGATGTACCGGTATCATTGTAGTTGTTTTTATTTTAATTTTTGTTGTTATTTTCTTCTTCTTTTTTTTGATGTATTTTTTTAAAGTAAGATTTCTTACTATATTTGGCACCGACATTCTATTGTATTATAGAAATCTTACTCTCTTTCTCGTATTACTCAATATTAAGGAATGATATAAAATTTTTTATTGTCCAAAAAACGAACATATTAAAAAAATGAAATTAAGAAAATTCATACAAATATCCATAAAATTGAAAGATACAAAAATGAGAATAGGAAAATGTTGAAGGGTAGCATAGCAAAAAAAGGAAAAGAAAAGTGACATCAGCGAAGAATCTTGTGATCATATGGATGAAATGCAGATATTATAGTACAACAAAAAACAGAAGAAAAAAGAAAGAGAGAGAGAATCCTGACCATTGGCTGATAGTGGGTCCCAAAAAAGCCTAATGACGGGACTTGACGTGAACCCACTGTTTACCTTTTTATTGGTCGCTGTCTGATTGTACGGTGGAGAAACGGCACACGCAATAAGTTACCACCCCCCCGTAGCCGGTGGCACAGATGTAAATACCAAACTTGAAAAAAAATGAAAAAGTGATCTTATAATATTTATAAGTGGATATTATGTCACCATCTTTCATTCTTTATCTCTTTTTTTCTTTAAAGAAAAAAAATGATTTTAATAAATTTAATTCAATAGTGAATATGTTTATTTACTGTTTATCTCATAATTTTGGAATGATTACGGGGTTATTTTTTAAAATGGAAGATGATAAAAGTTAAATTTTATATTTAAAATAATTTTTAAAAAAAATATCACTTAATTATTGTCTTTCACAATCTTTGAGTTAGGAAAGAGTACTTTCAGACTTTATTTTGTATCCTAATTGAGAAAATATAGTTGTTTAAAGAGTGAGTTAATAAATATAAACTAAACTTTGGTAACTAAATTAAAATAAAGTTTAAGTTTAGTATTCTATTATGTATTTGATTTTTTATAAGGTCATCATTTTATTGTACTAATATTATCGGTGTGCTCTCAAAACAGTAGTTTTTCTTTATCCAGACGATGTTGGCTCGGTACAGTTTGAACTGTATAGAATTAGTGTAAAATTTGAATTTTCACTGCTTACTAATTTTCTTCTATTGATCATAATTGTGAGCCAGAAACTAAAACTTGGTTTGGTCGACTTTATTCGTCGGTAAAAAATTGCAGGCCGAAAAAGACATCCGGAGGCTCGAGTTCTAAATTTTCTTTGAGTAATTTTATTCTCATTTTTTTCATTTTGTGTAATTTATTCTTAATATTTTATTATTATTATGATGGTAATCATTGAAAAATAAAGAAAACAAAGATGATGTGCTGTATAATTTTTTCTTTTAACTATTACCGTAAAAATATATAAAATTTTATTTTTTTAAAAATTAACATTTAACTATTTCTTTTTCAGATAATATTAAAGCGCATCCTCAAATTGGCATGATAATTTTAATCATGTACTTTTACATTAGTAAAATTTTTTTTTAAGCGTTAAACTAAAAAAAATTAAATTTAAGTCGTTGAAAAGATAAATAAACTCTTTTAATTATTTTAACAAATGCTTCAACATGATTAATTATATTATGTGTAATCTATTATTCACTTTTTTTTTTAAGGAGAAACTATTATTAAACGTTAATCTTTGATTCTTTATTACAAAAATCAGTAATTGAATGGATAGTTTAATGCAAATATAAATAAATATTAATGGTATATATGTATAATAATGGTTACAATTTTCCATATAATCATATACATAAAAGTAAAATTTTATACCAGTGAGCATGGTTTTTTTTTTCTTTTTAATATTGTAAGCGATTTTTACCATTTATATTGTTATATATTGAATCCATAAGTTTTTTATTTTTCAAAAAAAATATTATTTAACTACTCACTTTTCGATTACGAATTCGCTGATGTAGCTAAATTACTGCACGAAGGTCCTTTGTTATAGCTTGTTTTTCAAGAGGAAAAAAACCATAAATGAATGATGAATGCATGGTGATTGATATATGCGTGTATCTCTGCATCATTGGTGTGTACCCGGTGAAAATCTTAATGGGAAAGATCCGTGTGTGCCCTGAGTTGAAGCACTATGAGGTGAGGGTGGGACGGACGGTGGCCACACGACTAAAGGTGGGAGCGAGCGAGCCTCGTCTGGAATGGTCAGTGCAAAATAGAAAGAAATGTGTGTATATATCTATAGCATGCACTCCTTATCTACGCCAAGTCGCCAACCTGTTGACGGATGGTCTTTGCACTTTTTTTAACCCTTTTTTTTTTAAAAAACTGGAAAGCAAGGAGATAAGAATTGAACTATTGACTATATACGCGTTAAAAGAAGTTATACCATTAAATTACTTAACATTTGACAATCGTTTTTCTTTTTTTACAGTATTACTTGCTAGTGTAAGTTAGAGTTAAAACTGCTGTTGTTAATTTTTTTTTTTTAGAAAGTTGTTAGTGTTAACAATGATGAAGTGTTTAAAAAGTCACATAAAAGTTTAAGATTGAATTTGATAAAAAAAAAAGTGTAAGTTTAGATATTTGAGTTTGATTTAAGTATTCATCAAATCCCTTGCTTCATGTGATGTTTAAGGAAAAAAAATAATCAATTTTCTTGCTTTCATATACAGTGGCATTGTAGTCGTTATCATCGTTAGAATTGATTTAATTTCTTATTGCATATTAAGTTTTAAAAGGAAGACAAAAAGGAACGATCCTTGTAATGAGTATCAACTTAAATTAAAGCAACTATCTATTAAATGCAATTAATGTGAACCTAATATTTTGGCCTAATTGTTAAAATTGAGACGTTAAGGATTAAAAGGTATTTAATTAATTGGAATTCCCATGTACCCATTTGAAGTATTCATTGATTTGTTTAGGTTGTTCGGTATCTATTCGTTGATTTTTTTTTTCTTTAAATTATTGGTATTTAAAATTTATTAATTTTTTTGAAATATAATTTTAATTAATCTGATTCAACTTGAATAGAATCACAAATACTAAAAAAGTCTCTCAATATCTAATTTAACACGACTTTATATATCACGATCTAAACATTATTTAAAAGAAATCCCTATCAGCGTGATCCAAAATTGTTCGTTGTTTGTTTTAAGCATAATTCTCTTGTAAACTATTGATATATTGTAACGTAAATATATATAAATTTCATCCTTGGCTAAAATAAACAAATAAAGAAAGTGAGGCCCTTGTTAATTGAAAACCATGTAAAAAAAAACTCCACAATATTTTCTAATTACTCCACTTATTCACAAACTATGTGAATTAAACTCCACAACCATTTAAGAGAAAAGAAGAAGAAGAAGAAGAAGAAGAAGAAGAAGAAGAAGAAGAAGAAGAAGAAAGAGACGTACCTTTCACATCTCTTAAAATTGAAGCACACAAGTCAATATCACATCATCCAATTTTGGTTAAATGCCAAAGCTCATGTCTCATGCAAACTTGGTGTTAATGATCTCTTTACACATTTTTCCTAAGAGCAACATGGGTTGTCTATTTTGATTTCCACATCCTAAATTAGGCCATCTTACTTCCTTTCATTATTCAGCACATTAACCTTAATTTATTTCCCTTTGTATTAATTCGTTTAATTGGTAATTTGCATAAGATAAATTATTAGATATATTTTGAAAAGTTATTATTTTGTTTTGTAGCACATTTATATATGACTTTGATGCCTATCCTAAATACGCAAACAAATCCACAACCATTTTTGGATCCATTAATAAGAATTATTCTTACTTAAGCGATATCTTAAATTTGAATCATGATATATGTAATCATATTAAATTAGTTATTGGAAGACATTTACCGTTCTTATGGTTTTGCTCAGATCAAAACAAATTAATTAAATTTCAATAAACTTTAAATACCGTGATTAAGATAAAAAAAATCCTAATTTCTTTTGAATTGATGGAGTCTTTATAAGATTTGTGCAATTTATTTAAAAGGGAAACTAAAATTAAAAGAATTATATAATTTAATTATGTGCAATTGAAGAATAGTATAGTTGAAAGAGTTTGATTATTTCTTTAATAATTTGAATTTTATTCTTATAAATAGTATTTCGAAAAAATAATTTTTGAAATATATTATATCAATATGAGAAGTATATTTTTTGACTGTTAAACACATAATTAAAATATAATAAAGTATTGAGTATTGAGCACTTTTAGTATATCAATAAAAAATATCTCTAAACACAATAATAGAGATTTTTTTTTGAAAAAAAGAAAAAGAAATATATATGTATATACAGGCAGGGATACAGGACATGACCCTTAACTTTCTTTCTTGTTCGTAGAAAAATGGACAAGGCTGTGAGTGAAACATGCACCTAAATTTTCATACATTTTTGTGTAATATGCAGTTTCTATTATTTGGCAATGAACCCACCTGCAGAAAATGATGGCACTGAATGGGTACAGTTGCACTCTTAATAAAAGGACAGCTAGCTATAGAGAAAATTCTAGGAAGAAAAAATTAAAAAAAATGAAAATGAGGAAAATTCAAAGATTAGATCAAAGATATTTGAATTGCCCATACACAGTTTTTAGCATTAAAGTTTGTGGTTACTAGTTATACCAACAATTAGGTCATTTGTGTTTTTTTTTTTTTAACAATAGGAACTTGATATTCCATTAAACTTGATAAAAAATTACAAGTTTAGATTTATCTATTAGAAAAAATACATTAAGTATAAATTATTAAAATTTATAAATACTGATATAACAAAAAATAAAAATAAAGAAGTAAATTGAATCTTGTTGAAAATGAACTCTGTAACTTCTCATTTTGTAAAATCCTTTCACCTCTATTTTATGTGGTTTTGGCAATCACCTCTATTTTGTGCTTTTTTTATCACATAAAAAAGCACTATAATGGAAGGAGGTTTTGCAATTTATCATTTGTGTTTAATTGCGGAAAACCTTTCTATATGATATTATATGCTGATTTTTGTATATATTATAAGGTGTTTTATGTGTGTGTATATATATATATATATGTGTGTGTGTGTGTGTGATGTTGACTGCTCCCATAATCGACCTACCAGATATTTTTTTTCTTTTAATTTCCAAATTATAAAAATCAAAAGATTTAAGTTTTTTTTTAATGTGTGGAAATTAATCCTTTTGCACTTTTGTAATTGCACCACACATTTATCCATGAAATGAATAAATTTGTTTAGAAGGAAAGTAAATTCAGTTGTGGATATTTTATTGAAAAAATCTCATGTCTTTTCCAGAGAAAAACATTCATTGAAAATTAGAAACACGTGTTGATAAACAATTAATATAAATAAAATATAATTAAAAAATATTAAAATAAAATATCACCGTTGTGAAATTTTTTATGGCTATTCTTTAATGGCATTGATAGAATTTTTTTAATTTGCAACTTGGTGAACTGTACACTTTATTCAATAACTTTAAGAAATCATAAGTTAATTTTTGGTGTTTAAATGAGTTTAATTGTGAAAATATTGGCAAAATTTTCATAACAAATAAATTATAAAATCCATAAATGAATACCATTTCATAAGAGGGCAAAAACTCCATAAAAAAAATTTAAAAATTACACAAAATATAGAGAACAAACATATTAGAAATTTATATTTATTGAATGAAAAAAAAAAAAAAAAACTAAAAGAAATAATAAGGTCTTATCGCCTATTTAAGAGATTATCAGTGGTAGTCAAAAATGAATTTTAAAACAAATAAAGAGAGAAAAGAGAGAATATTGTTAAATCCCATTTCATACATTTAAATTCTACAAAAAAATTAGAAATTATTGGATTTCTTATTTGATTAGTCGATTAGCTAGGTTTTAATTCCCCTAAGCGGCTTTATTATTTATAACTTAATAGTGATTAGTACATAAGAAAACTAAACTTACGGTATCTTGAGCTGTACCCATGATTAGAAGACTATCACTATAATCTCACTATTATATATATCCTTTCAAACTAGCTGGAAAGCCAAAAGAAAAAAAAAAGATTAACCATATTCTTGCTTTTATAGCATGAGTGTGCATGTACTAGGCTTTGAAAGAAGAAACACAAACACAATTTACCTATTAGTTGGAGAGAACCTTGTTGAGTCATTATATCACTAAATCCCAATCGCAATTGCCTTTGTCAATGTCACTGCTAAATGAAAATTGCGCTAGACATCATCTCCTATTAAATTGATGATAGTAGAATTCAAATCATATATTTTAAAATATTATTGGAGATAAGTTATTTTCTAACTACTTCCTCACTGGCTACCTTCATATCAATTTTTAAATTATCTAACTTCGTTATTAACTAGTGATAATTAATTTGGGATCAATGTGCCCTTATGGACTAGTAGAGTCATGGAGTATAAATTTGGAAGACAAATAATTTCCCTTTCATAACCTAATAATTTTTGTTCCAATGATGGAAACTTTAGATGCAGAATTCCTTAGTGAGGAATATACACAAGGGCCTTTTCTTATACATTATATTATCATGCACTATAATGGTTATTCTCTTAATTTAAAATGTTGCAATGAAAAGAGAAGGTCAATAAAATGATTATTGACTACCTAGTAATTAATATTTGTATATTTTCCACTAGAAAATAACCCACCATGTAAATAAAATGAAAAAAATAAAGGAGAGCAAAACAACTAAGAACTAAGAAAGAAAGAATCCTTGAAATTTTTTCATTTTGTGCTCGATGTCAACAGAGATTCATTTTCAAAGAATGATGATGATGATGATGATCATCATATAATATAATTAAAGGGAAAATCTAAAGAGGAAGCAATGCAAGTTTGACAAATTATCAACCGAATGCATAAGGCAAATTAATAATGATGTTCAAATCCATAAGTTGGCATAAGAATATTAATTTTTTTTTTTTTGACTTATTGGCACTAAAGGTTTAATTGTTTGAGAACTTTGCAGTTTTATTATAATTTTTTATCTTAATAAAATGTTTAGATTAAGTTAATTATTTATAATTTTAACAAATAATTATTTTATCAAAATTAAATAAAAATACTAATATGATACTTATAAAATGTCAAATTTATTTATTTAAATTTAAATTTATAAAAATATAATAATATAATATAACTTTTTTTGCGCGAATTTTTAAACTAGTTAATTTCTCATTACAAAATGAGAAAAATGAGAAAATAAGGCGAGCGAGAATTCAAATCATGCTCTCTATATTATAAGAAATTATATATTTTAATTGTTAACTTGAGGAGCACTAGAAGAAGTAACATGATAAACATTCTGTGCTAGATATTAATTAATTTTATGACTAAAACAAGACCAAAGTACACCAAAGTGAGTTATCTACATATAAGGGCCAAGATCACAGAAATCATGGAAGGTGTCTTGCAAGTAGGTCGGGGTGCAAGCATTAGAGGGCTCCACTCCATTTCCTTGCATGTAGATGTAGTTATTATGTAGATTTGACAATTGAGTTCTTATATGCAAATGGTTGTAAGTTTTGGATGAGAAATTCTAAATCTTTTAATTTTTCATTAGATTATATAGATTTTTTTTCTTTAAATTATTACATACTCGGAAGAGAATAGGAGACTTGATTTCTTATTATGCTCATGAAGATTTAACTGTTTGGCCAAAACAATATAGATATTAGATTATATAGATCGATATAATGATGAGTAAGTCCATTTGCTAGGTGTACATACTAATTAAGTTGGAAAATTTTTGATAAAAATTATTTATATTTAATATTTTTATCATTCAAAAATTATATAAATTTTAATTATTTTAAAATTTTGTCATCAGAGAAAGAAAATTTCAACATGATGTTATTAATTAAGAAGTGGAACATGACCTAGTTAATTATACGATGAGAAAAAGAAACCAACAATATTGTTTCTTTTAATAGTATAATTTAGCAAATGATAGATCTGGTTGTATGGTAATGTGAAATGCCTAAAAAAAGACACAACAAATCAAGATTAATTATATTTTAGTTTGCAATAAAAAACAAATCAAAGATATGGTAACTTTCTTTTAGTTGAAAAGGGATTGGTGGGGTTCGAGCCGCTACCGGTAGGCAAGAGGCTTGCTTTGGCCTGGGAGCTTGGTAGAGATATGAAAAAGATGAATTAATGTGATATGTTTAACAATAATATAATGGAAAAAACACAAAACAACATTATACAAATGCTTTCATTTAAAGGTAGATATATGAAAGAGATAGTTTTATGGTACTATATTAGCAGCAAAGTTTGAATTCTGCCTTGGCTAGAATTGGAGTTGAAAAAGATAGTTGGCAAGTGCCACACAAATTCATTGCAATTGTAAAATGTTACAAGGAATGGTTGTGTTACAAGGGATTATTATTATAATCATTAAGTGTGAATTACATTCTAATTATTTTAGTTCAATTTAAATATAATAATAAAAATTTCTCGATAATTAATTTTAAGCTTCATATTAGAATTTTAATTTTAAAAGAGATACATATATATAATTAATTCTTAGCAATATCAACATGAAAATAGTGAGTTTGAAAAAATAAGAAAAAATTGTACAACTTTTTTTCACGAAGTCCAAAACATTAGGAAAGGCGATAAAAAGGCAAATATATCAACAAAGTCGGCCAAATTTATCATTTATTCAAATAAAATATAATTTATTGTATGAATAATAATAGTGAAAATAAAAATAAAAATTAGAAGTGGTTTTCAAAGAAGTCGGCTTTGTTAGATATTTATGTTCCTAGTTGCATTAACACCAAACGTGGCAATTATGTAAATAAAGCAAAATATATACCTAAAAAGTACTCAAATCCAAGTATCATAAAAATAAAATTAAAAATAAAAATAAGTAGTGGGTGGCGGAGGAAGATAAGGTTACATATGCATAATTGCATAAACTTTTTTTTTTTTTTTTAACATCAAGCCCATTCTAATAATGCACTTTTTTTTTTCATTTACAAATTTATTCAGCTCTTCTAATTTTTTTTCCTTTTTAACTGAAAGAAGGGAGATAAAAATTGAATTCTTAATCAGTTGGTTTATTATTTCGAAAAGAATTATACTACTAATCTACTCTATCCTTCAATTAGCTCTTAAAAAACTTGATATCTTTAAAAAAAAGTCTTTAAATTTAATCAATTCTATTTATTTTCTAGATATATACTATAATAATTTTAATGAAAATTATTTATTAAGAATATTTTCATCAAACTATAGTAAAACCAATATAAATATCATATGAATGCTCCAATTGCAAAATATTTTCAATTTACTACTAGATTGAAAAAAATTTACGTAAAATAAAACTTAAATATAAGAGTTAATCAAAATAATTAAAGTATTTTTTTAACAATTTAGGTTTAGTTATTTAATTATCTAAAAAAATAAAAATATACTTGAACATACTATATTAATGTAAAAAATACACATAAAATTATTCAAAAAATAATTAAATATAAATCTACATCATTTAAAAAAAAATATTATAAGTAAAATATGCACTGATTGATTAACTAAAAGCTCATTCAGCACAAATTTTATAATTTTTAATCGTGAATCTAAATTCTATTAGTAAATTATTTGAATAATTAGTAAATTTTAATAAATTATTATAAAATCCATTTAATAATTATATGGTCACAATCGTTTGGATTGTATATGTACAGAAGAAGATGAAGAGGGGGCTAAATTCAAATAATAAAAAATATGTGGAGGAGGAGGAAAAGCGAGGGTGAAATTGGGAGGAAAAGCAAACAGCTAAGCTCTTAGATTTGGGGGGCCCATGCAATTTCCAGCCTCTTCATTTCGTCCCCTTTGACGCGACGTCATTACTCTTTCCTTTTCACCACTCCCTTACCATTACAATGACATTTGTCTTCTTTTAAAGTTCATGGACTCGTTTTAAATTAGTCAAAAATATTTTATAATTATTGCATTTAATTAAATAATTATATATATAAATATTACACTTGAAGAAGGTACTCATTAATATATTTAAAAATTAATATTATTTATGAACAAGTTATTATCTAATTTTTAGAACTTATTTTATTTTGAAGTAAAACTTTTTGATATTTATTTTTTCTATACATATAAAATTAAAATTCAAAATATTATTTAAAAATTTAAATTTATTATCATTAGAACCAATAAATATTAATTATTTTAATCTTCTTAAAAGCTAAGTACGAAAAAATTATTCCGAAGTTTAAATATCTAAGAAATACCCATCCTACCATCACCTCAAAAAAATACTGTTCATCATCATTTTCTCTCTTCTCTGCAACTAGTTCTCTAGTTACTGTTTAATAGTGATTTTTTATTTTTTTTGGCCAGAAATCACCCAAAAAACTTACTTTTCTACGGTATTTATGGTAGTATTATTTTTTTTGAGCTTAGATCTCAAATCATAATGAGTTGTTAACTCATTGTATGAATAATTTTTTGGTGTTTATGTGGGTTTCATCCCATTTTGATATTTATTATCCATATCAGTTTTTGGTCTGCCTTTAAGTGCAAGTTGGGTCTACTAAATAGCAATATCTCGTAGTGGACAGTGGTAGTAGTCAGTCATAACCAAAGATGTCATTGGCAAGGGTTCTTTTATTCACTTGCCCTGATTAGTGATGGAGTAGAGGAGAATGAAGTATTTGGTAGGAGCAGCAGCCCCTATGAGGATTCCATCAGGCTATGATTAGCAGGAGCAGATGAAGCTGCATGTTTTGGCCTCCATTGTTTGTCTTGCTGGTTGGTTATGTATGCACTCCACTTGTTCGACAAAAATTCTTCTTACTCTTTGAAGAACGGGAGATTGTGGAGTCACAAATATTAATGTCATTGTTAGTACAATAGTATTTTAGTGACTTTATGCTGATATAATGGTTACTAAATGTGAAGTAGCCTCTAGCAAGGATGGCTTATTTTTCATCCCCTTATTTTGTTATGTATTTCTACCTCCGGGTGGATTTGTTGTTTCCCCACAAAAGCTTGGGGTGGTTTAATTATTATATAGCTACTCATGGTTTGATGAAAAGATTTCTATTAACATATAAAATAGGGTGCGTGAATGAATTATTTTAAGCAACCAGGTAGTCAACTGCAGATGACACTGATACTTAAAATCTTAAGATCATTGTTAACATTCTGTGGACAAGGATATTTGAAGTTGATTGTGCCATTAAAATGGGAGAAAAAGAGAGATTTTTTTTAAAAAAAAATAAAAAGTTATTAACATTATTGTTGATGCTATGACATTGTAACAACAAATGAAATGGATGTTTTTGTTTTGATTTGCTATTGCTATTTCAATAAGTGGATATTGTCTCTCTACTATACATAATATATATATACAAAACGCAATCTCTAAACTTAATCTTTGGGATATATATATTAAAATCCAAAATCATCAATCTTGCATTTGTATGTTACTTGTCTCCTGTTTTTACTTGTGATGCCATCGCCACTTTTTCATTTTGTGGGTGATATGAAACCAACATTATCACTAAATTATTGAATTGGGGTTCTTGCAACCCATCTCAAGGGATATATATATTCTATTTGATCAATTTGAGAGTGTGGGAGGTCACTCATGTATACAATCATATATTTTAAAATATGGTAGCTCAATGTCACTAAATTCAAAGTAGTAAAAATGTCAA
>CATIWM010010103.1:0-14758 GCA_949671775.1 Mallotus repandus | reverse complement strand
TTAGGGTTAGATGGATGTTCAATTAGGGTTTAATGAAATTGCATGTAATTAGGGAATAAGATAGTAATTCATAAAATAATTCTAAAAGAACACAAGACTAAAAGAAGTTGGTATTCCGTATCCAGAACTCCTAGTTGTGGTACTAGGTTGTATTAGAGAATCGAGTTACCACCACTTTCGATTTGTCCCAGTTATTACCCTGGGTGGCGACTCCTCATCTCCACACCATGTCTTTGTGACAGTGGTTAGTGTGTTCCCTAGAGCCCTGATCTCAAACAGTATCGCGGTTGCAATAAATTTGGGCGTACGCTAAACCCCACTGTCTACAAGGACGCTTGGTTTAAAGTCTGAAATCGGAATAGAAATGAAGGGGAATGGAGGGGAACGAGAATGGATATTTATATTTGTTGTTTGGTTCACTATAAAATCGGAATCAAAATTAAAATTTAATTTCTTTTTTTTTTGAGAAAAATTTAATTCCCTTTTAAGTTGTTTGTTAAAAGTAATGGAATCAGAATATTATTTATTTATTTTTTATAATGTTTTATATTTTTAAAAAATATAAAAATAACAAATAACTAAAAAATAAAATAAAATAAAAATTAATTCTTAATTGTTTTTAATTGATTGATTGCCCAGGGTTAATTCATATTTTTTAATACTACGAGCTATAGCACTAATAGACTTAAAATAAAAACTTTTAAAAATATATTAAATACAAATATAAAAAGTTTAATTTACAATTAAATTAATTATATTTATTAAAAATAATTAAACTCTTTAATGCATGACAATACGTTATATCATGTATAAAACATGTGAATTAGTTTTAGTATATTGTTTAGGTCTGACTTTTTAATATCCTGCACTCTAAAAAAATAAATAAAATAAAAATGGATTTGAGGATCAATAAATTTGATTATATAGGTTTTGAGGGAAAATAGGTCATTCTCGTTTCAAGAGTAACGGATTTCCATTTAAAACAAACATCAATAATAGAAATTAGTCATTTTTATTCTCATTTCTGAGTGACTTTAAGTCCAAACAATCAGGCTTATAAATTATACAGTCCTCTTCACAATTTCATTCTGGCCTTTAACATCACCTCCAGAAAAAGAACGCAAAAAAAAAAAAAAAAAAAAAAAAAAAAAGGCAACAGATCATTGGCTGAAACATGAAAATTGACGTGTCAAATGAAATATGCATTATAGTAAAAAATGAAATGCCATAATTACCCATTGCTTTAAACAAACTTCAACACATTCCAAAAATACCACATGGCTGAGACCACTCGCTCCATCCTTCTTCTTTGAACTCTATCAACGCAGACGATATCAAAAGAAACAAGCAAAATGCATCGTCGTTTAACAATATGCAGACTAACACTCTCCCTTCTGATCCTCTCTCTCTTCCCTCTTTCTCTCACCGCTCGCCCTTACGTTCTTATACTCTCTCAAGAAGATCTCAAAGACGCTTCCTCCACCGATGACTCATCGGCTGCCTCCTCCGCTGATTCACCGCCAGAGTGGGATGAGTTCGGCGATGCCGATTCCAAGCCAGAACACGAACTCGACCCTGGCTCATGGCGCCCAATTTTCGAACCGGATTCTTCTTCCGGACCTAACATCGCCGCCAACGAGGATCAGGAGATGGCAGATTATTACTCTGGAGTAGAGAAGATGTTGTCGGCGGTGAGTAACGGAGAGGTGAGGTTGATGGAGGAAGCAGCGGCGGAGATCGAGAGTGCAGGGGTGAGCGGGAATCCTCACGCGCAGTCAGTTTTAGGGTTTTTGCACGGATTAGGGCAAATGAAGGAGAGAGATAAGGCGAAGGCTTTCTTGTATCATAATTTTGCTGCTGAAGGAGGTAATATGCAGTCCAAGATGGCTCTCGCTTACACCTATTTTCGTCAAGACGTGAGTTTTTTTTTTATTCTTTTTCACTATTAGTGTGTTTATAGGCTGTAGTGGAAGATATGTTTTATTATGATTACATTATATATAGTTATATATCGGGGCTTTGTTTGCAATGTAGTGACTAACCTCACGGAAATTCTTTTTTTTCCCCCCTGGGCTCATGAGACAGCAAGGAGAGATTGTGTTTATTTGGGACTGCAGTCTAACTTGATAGTGCTTGAATTGAGTAAATGAGCTCAAGCATTGGAATTTTCATGTTATGCCAGGAATATTTTAAGTTTTGGTTATTTTTTACAAAATAATGAGTAGAAAATGCTGTGTCTTATTCTTTTTGTTATATTGGCTAGTGGCTCTCAAATTGTTATTTTTGTTAATATGAAACGGTTCACACTTTGTTTTGCAAATCCCCTGCAGAAGAAAATAGTTTTCAAGCATGTATATAAGTTCTAGTCCTAGCCGTTGTGATTAAGAACAAAGTTCGCTTTTGTTTTTCTTCTTGTTCTTCTAGTTTGATTCGCTGCTTATTTTGTTGTTTGTTTTCTCAGATGTATGATAAAGCTGTTAAATTGTATGCGGAGTTAGCTGAAGTTGCTGTAAATAATTTTTTGATCTCCAAGGATTCGCCTGTTATTGAACCTGTTAGAATTCACAGTGGAGCTGAGGAGAATAAGGAGGCTTTGAGGAAGTCTCGAGGGGAAGAGGATGAAGACTTCCAGATATTGGAATATCAGGCCCAAAAGGGGAATGCTGCAGCCATGTACAAAATAGGTCTATTTTACTACTTTGGATTGAGAGGATTAAGGCGTGACCATGCGAAGGCATTGTCATGGTTCTCTAAGGCTGTAAAGAAGGGAGAGCCTAGATCAATGGAACTCCTGGGCGAGATTTATGCAAGGGGAGCTGGAGTTGAAAGGAACTATACTAAAGCATTAGAATGGCTTACACTTGCTTCAAAGCAGCAACTTTACTCAGCTTATAATGGCATGGGATATTTATATGTCAAGGGTTATGGAGTGGAAAAGAAGAACTACACCAAAGTAAGCTTAATTTTACTAACAACATTTATCTGATTTGAAGCTTTTTATGTTATTATTAATTGGGTCTAGCCCAATGTTACTCTAAACATCCCTATGATGAATTAGTTGCTGTTTAGAAATCCTTGACTGTATTGCAGAGTTAGAAAGGGGAATCCTTTGAAAATTATGATGGAGAGTTAAGAAATGGGTCCTTTATTTTGAAGGGTTTCTGTCAAAATTGATGTTTTTCTGTATTGTTTTATCAATCCTATAATTTTACTGCAATCATATCACTAATTATTTTGTTTGAAAAGAATTTTGGCATGAATATCTATCTATGGATCTGTAACTCCTCAAAAGGTGTGTGTGTGTATATATATTATTATTATTATTATTATTATTATTATTATAGGCTTGATTCAATTGTTTGTAAGGCTTGTCGAAACTAGGAGCATATTGTGATTTTTGCTTGGCTGTTTTAAATAAGTGCTGATATGTGGCATGTAGTTGGGTTTTGAAAAGGTTATTTCAGATGATCAATCACAAGCAATTCCATTTATTGCAGGCAAAAGAATACTTTGAGAAGGCTGCTGACAACGATGAGGCTGGCGGACACTACAATCTAGGAGTAATGTATTTTAAGGGGATTGGGGTAAAGAGGGATGTAAAGTTGGCGTGCAAGTATTTTATCGTGGCTGCTAATGCAGGTCAGCCAAAGGCATTTTACCAGCTAGCAAAGATGTTCCATACAGGTGTGGGACTTAAGAAGGACCCCACTATGGTAAATCCCAGTTGTTTTGTTTCACTTTTTGTTTTTTCCACTTTTTCTCTTCCATTTGAAACTTATATCCTTCAATTCAGCTTTTCCCCTTTCCTCATTGATTTGGTAATCACCATGTCTTATAGTTCAATATTCTTCCCCTAATTGCTCTTAGAGCACCTGAGTGATGGGTTAAACCTAATAACCTTGATGGAAGCTTGGATTGTGTTTGATCTGAAACATGCAATTGATGTCATGTCCTGTGATATGACATCTGTATTATTTGAATAGAAAGTATCCAAAAAAAAAAAAACTTATATGGTCCTTGTAAACCAAACAAGGTCACAGATACTTTGACCATATTGGTTTTATGTATCCCTCTCTTTTTCTGTATAGGTTTAAATAAAATGGCGAGTATATTAGATGCTTGACCTGGAGAATGATAATTATGGAAAATCAAGCAGGGTAGGAGGAGTACTTTCTCATTTCAGGTGGATGTACCTTCTTTAGGGTTGCAGATTTTGGATCATAAAAAAAAAATATCATTTACTTTTCAGCTTAAGCTAAAATCTTACCTCTCCAATTCAAACCAAAGGAATATGTGATTTAAGATGGCATTAGTTGGATATATTGATAGCTATGGATGTAATTCTGAAGTAGTTTGGCTTTGTTTTAAGCTTCTGTACACAGACTCCAAGATGTTAGAATATCAACTTTGTTAACGTACAAAAGAGTTTTAGAAAGAAGTTGTGTCTTAAAGTGTTGGATTTGGAGTTAGGTTATGAGTAGTGGATGATGGATTTGTTTGTAGCCATTGGTGGAATTCTGAGGGAGTTTGCCATTGCTTTTGTGCTTCTGTATTGGAAGCAAACTCCAATATGTTAAAAAGGACAATTTCTGCCAAATCCGAAAGAACGAAGCTTTGGAAAGTTTCTAAAGTACTTTTAGAATTTTTTCTTACCATCTTGGTGTTTGTGTACAGAAGGCTAAAAGCAATGCCAATCTGGGCCTCTGTTTTACTGCATGGTTGCAAAATTCAAACATGGGTCTGTATCATAATTACTTTATTTGGTAATGGACATGCCTGTTGATTTGTGGAAATTGTAGATACCAGATGTTATGTCCACCAGTCCTTGGAGCTTTATGAATTTCACTCGATGTCATATAGTTACAAAATGCCTGGCATTTGGCAATTTTGCATCACATATCTTAGCTCGATTTTATTCATTCTAGGCCACTGCATTATATAAACTAGTTGCAGAACGGGGACCATGGAGCACCTTGTCTAGATGGGCATTGGAATCATATTTAAAAGGTGATGTGGGCAAGGCATTCCTGTTATATTCAAGGATGGCTGAGATGGGATATGAAATTGCTCAGAGTAATGCTGCATGGATTCTTGACAAGTATGGAGAGCATAGCATGTGCATGGGGGAATCTGGATTTTGTACAGATGCAGAAAGACACCAGCGTGCACATTCTTTGTGGTGGCAGGCTTCTGAGCAGGGTAATGAACATGCTGCTTTGCTGATTGGTGATGCATATTATTATGGTCGGGTATGTTTTTCTAGTCTGACTGTGAAACCCCTTTGGATACTTTAGCTTCGGGATCTATGCAACTCAAATCCTATATTCTGATCTCTTTATCATATTCTCCTTGTTCTTTTTTTTTTCTTAGGGTACTGAGAGGGACTATGAACGTGCTGCAGAGGCTTATATGCATGCTAAATCTCAATCTAATGCTCAAGCCATGTTCAACCTCGGGTACATGCATGAACATGGTCAAGGACTTCCATTTGATCTCCATCTCGCTAAGCGGTACTATGATCAAGCATTGGAGATTGATCCTGCAGCAAAGTTGCCTGTTACACTGGCCCTTACTAGCTTGTGGGTACGGAGGAACTATGCAGACAGTTTCCTAGTGAGTTGCTTCATTTATACTCTTTCCTCCTTTAAGTGTCAGTATCAAGTTTAGGCAACAGACTTATTTTCCATGCATGAGAATGCCTGTAGTGAATGATCATTTGACACCTCTTTCATGCACTATTAAAAAACAGTGCATCTTTTTCAACCTGGCTTGTACCTTCTCAAAAACTAAGTTAATAGGGTGGCTTTAATGAGATTAATAATGGCCTGATGGCAATATTCATTTTCATGCAATTGGCTAGTCATATCGTTAGTAGTTTATATATCTGCCTGCTTACCAATTAATAGGAAATTCCTAGTTTCTTAGTTCCTATGGGGTTTCTGATTTCAGAAAATTACTCGAAGCAAAATTAGAATTACATAGAAAGAACATTTTCACATAATCAATTTTCATGAAGTATCTTTTTTGTTTGTTAGCCCATTGCGTTCTTATACTTACACCTGCACTTAATTTGGGAGGGAGGGTGGGAGATTAACTTTATTATTAAGCCTTAAATAAAATTTCATGTGTCCTATAAATTTAAACAGATAATTAATTTAATAAAAATAATTAAATACAGAACAAAAAATTATTTTTAATATCTAATAAGTCTTTGAAATGAAAGATTTTTAATTTTAATTTTTAATATTTCGTAAAAAAGAAAAGAAAATAATAAAATAAAACAAAGTATGATTGGTGGGTACTAATGAGATGTGTAAAAGAAAAGAACAAACACTTTGCAGCCCATTTTTACCCTCCTATCTTTTTTTCCTTCGAAGATTGATTACTAACAGGAAATCAAAAATTAAAAGTGCAGCTGTTTTTTTTTTTTTTTTTTCTTCCATGGTTTTGCTCACCACAGGTACAGCCGATCGCCCTCCTTTCTGGGCAATATACCCGATACATCCAATGCTTTGCCAAATCCTTAGCTAATCTCCAATTCCCATCCCATATCGCCTATATCTTGCGTTGGTACCCCTAAATGCATGATGAAACAGTCCCAATACTTTATCGGCTGTTATTTAAAACCATGCTCCTAGATTTAATTGCATTCTGTTGTAAATATTGTCCTCAATTTTTTTGACTTATCAAACCCATGATGCTTTCGTTCTTAAATTAGGTTGACATGATTGATTCACTGCCTGGAGTCTATCCAAAAGTTGAAGCATGGGTGGAGAATGTGATCATGGAGGAAGGAAATGCCACAATACTAACCCTTTTTGTCTGTCTCCTTACGGTGCTTTACCTTCGTGAGAGGCAGCGCAGGCATGCTGGTGGTGTTGGGGAGGCTGCTGGGCCGCAGCAACCACTTGAGCATGCTGCCCCTTTACGTGATTAATTGGCAGCAATGATGTTCTACAGGGACACTAAAAGTTTTTCTGTGCTCTAAATTTGTCAAAAAGGTAAAATTTTTAATTTGTAATGGCAATATGATGTACAGGCCAACATTCGAGTGGCAAACAGCTGCTTTGTTTTTCAGGCATACATAACACCCATTAGAATGACTGGAGTGAAGCAGAAATAAGACAGCATTTTTACGTTGTGTCGGGGAGGAATATTGTATGTAATGCATACTGATCTGTGAATTCCAGATTAGTTACAAGATAGAAACGTGAGATTGGATGCCCCCATTTGACAATTTACCTATACTAGGATACTTGTGGGTTTTGAGGCTGCAGGGACCAAATTGCTCTGTTGATTATCAAGTTCTGATTTAATGAGGCATAGATAGTAGATTCTGCACGATATATGTCATGCTCATTATTGCTATAAATGTAAACTGATGTTTTCAAATCATCACAAATTTCTGGGCCTTCTCATAGCTTCTATATATTGTCTGATATCTTTATTCTTTTTCAGTTCCTTGTTTTTATTTTGGAAAACTACATATAAATAGCTCAGTGGTTTTATCAAGAGGAGTTGGTTTTTTTTTTTTTAATTTCTAGGGGTTTGCGATACTTAATTCTTTTTTTTTTTAAATAAAAAATGGTCTGATAGCAAGGGGGACGATACACTGAATTACTACACAAAGGAAGAACCAGGCGAGCAAGATTCATATTTGTAGTACACAAGCAACTTGTAATTATCTTTTGATTATTTAACTATCTTGAAGTGCCTTTAAACTGCCTAATTAAAATCTATTTTATTGCAGGAACATAAATGAAAATATTAAAAAAAGAAAGGTATTCTCGGACTGAAAAAAGAAAAAACAATTAAGTATAAAAAGTACATTTTTTTAGTTATTGGTTTGATTTTATTTTGATATTTAAGGGTATTTGATTTGATTTTACTTATATTCTGTTGCCTTATTGATTAATATCATCAAAAGCTAAAAAGCTAATTTCTAAGTAGTTTCTTATATATGTATTTCTTAAAAAAAAAAAAAGCTACACCTTTGATCTGTCTAAGTATAGCAGTTCTTTTCTAAGAGAGTAATTAATTTATATATTTCTTAGTATATCTAATAGATTATTTATTAAAAATAATATTAATTGAGCACATATTTCAGGTTTTGATTATTCTTTATAAACAAGTAATGCAGGGATATATCAGGGAAAGAATAAATAGAATTTATTATTTCAACTATACTAACCTGATTTTCTTAAACTATGTGAAAATAGAAGTGTAGGCCATTATTTAAATTTTTTTTTGCTAGGGAGTGAATATAAATTAATTGAACATTTATTTTTCATTTTTGACTAAAGCTTTTAATTTCTTGACTTTTGCCTCTTTTTGGAAATTAGTTTTAATTATGTCTAATTGATCAAAATTCACAAAAAAAAATGAAATTATGTTGCGTATCATGATAAAAACTATACAATAGTTTCTCTTTTCTACACCAACAAAAGAAAGCACACGAATGCATATTCTCTTCAAATGTACCCTCTATTTCTCTCATTTTCTTTCTTCCATCCTACCTATTTTCCTCTTATTTTATTTTTTTGTTCTTCCATCCTATCAGTTGGACACTCATAATCGTAGTCTACGCAACATATTTTGAACCAAAAGAACGCAAATGGATCTTTATGGTCAAATTATCAAAATCCCATTTCATGTTAAATCATTAATCATTTATTTCTTCCTGTGTTTGCTGCAAAAGTGCCAAATTGGAGAAATCCATACGCCTTTCCCTGCTGCTGATAAACATGGCCATAATTATCACATTCAAGACTCAGGTTTCTCAATGTGAAGGCAATGCTTGAAGAAGAGCAATAATCTTGCAAGATTCAACCATTTAATTCTACTAGCTACTCCCCCTTAACTTAAAAGTGTCATGCACTATAATTGAAGTAATATATATACAAGGATCCACTGTGAACTATTTACGTTTTCAAGTACTATCTTAATTGTAGAATAATCTTGACTTCCTTAACCCACATGCTTTGTGCCAAAAATTCTATAATGCCGACTACCCCAAGTGTCGTTTCTGTTGAGATAGTAGGACTTCAGACAACACTGCACCCATGGTGGATTTCTGGGAGCATCCTCAATTTCCTTTCCCTCATCATTTACAGCCACACCAAGCAATGCATTTCGCTTCCTAATCAATACATCGATGGAGGGATAACCATCAAAAAACTTCTCCTGTTGTGAATAAAGATAACGACTGAATCAAAAAGAGTTCAGCCTTGTAAAACAGACTAACCAGGACATGGTTATAATCTAAACAGTTCAGAAGCATGCAGTCATCCATGGTAATATCCTTTGCTTTCATTGGAAAAGGCAGTAATCACTTGTATGGAACAGGATTTCATTTTAACGCCTTAACAGTATATAATAATTGCTAATGTTGATCAAGACCAACCAATCCTTAAGGATTGCACATGTTGCAAAGGATTTACATGAACAAAAACAGAAAAGGATGCCCTCAACTCCCACTTGAACCAACATATAAAATGAAATTCACTTGGAACCTAGCAAATAATATAAAGTACATATAAAATTCATATTCAAAAGCATAGCAGGAAGTAAAAACAAGTTCTCACCCCATCTTCAGCAAATAGAAAAGCATGGATTCTTGCTGTTGGATCTTCAATGGTCAGTCTAATCCCATAAGTTCCATGAGGAGAAAAGTCCTCTGCTCGCCATGGAAATGCAGCCACTGCCCGCACCATACACTTGAATTTAGCTGTTACCTGCAAGGTTTGAAAGTCAAGAAACAAGTAACATTCACTATGAAACTCCAGCATAATATCACTGTGTGCGAAAGAGTCTGGTAAGTGTCATTCAGGCCAGCTTTATCATCTTCATTCAAAGTATATCACAAGGGCATGTGTTGATGACATGTGATGTCTCAAAAGCAATACCATACAGCATTTATACATGGCTATTAACCTGATAAAAATGACAAACTGAAGAGGCTTGGGCTCAGGCCCTTTGCCAACAACATTTGTTTCACATAATGCACCTTAGATTTTTAGGTGTATTTTCAATGTGCACAAACATCATACCTTTGAACAGGTGAGAACATCCATTAATGTGACAAAGGGAACACTGTCATAATCAACCTCTGAGGGAACAAAGCACAAAATTTTACTGTAAGATCAAAAATTTCCAGAAGACTGGATAAGACAACCAAGAATAAGAAAAGCATACAAAGACCAATCATTGTCAAGAAGTCAACAAATGAAACCTGTAACATGTGAACACCAAGGAAAACACCAATATGGGATGCGCCCCAATTCCGTTGACAAACGCCCATTATAAGACCTAACTCAGATCATTATTATGATATAAATGCATATCAAATTTCGGGACATATAGTATAGCAGAATTTTATCTATAGATATATTATATAGTACTCACTTTTGGCACCCTAAAATAAGACAGTTCTCATCTGACATATAGCGTAGCTTTGTAAAGGCTGTCAACACACCGCGCCACAATCCTGCATGCACTTCACAAAGTATGTTGAGAAATTTCACCCATTTGCCAGTGCTCAATAAGTGGAGGACGTGTTTCTCATTGCCTTTGTCAATAATTACCCTTAATATTGTTCCAACAGTTGGAAATGTACACAATAAATCTCTTGGCAATGGTTTGGGCTCCAATTGTAATGGAAGTGGATTATCCCTTTCATTTTCCAGCCTGTGGATCAATGCAGAAAATGTTAATGGACTAGAGGAATGAAGAATTAAAAATTCAATTGAGAAAACAAGAAAAGTTACATGTCAAACAAATTTTTTCACATATCATATTGACATAGCTTTGCAAATAATAATTTGTTCCATAGACAGACTATCAATACAAATAGCAGAGAGCACGTGGCAGTTGCTACAAGACATCACAAGAAGTAAGATTTATATATTTTTCATGAGAGGAATTGAATGGCCTAATTCAATTTAAAGGAAAGAATTCCACTCAAGTTGAATATATATACACACACACACAAGTCCCTTTCTCCCATTGTGCTTGGCCGAAGAAGATGAGGAAGAAGCTTTTATATCCTTTGAAAATTTTAACACAGATGAGAACACTGTTATTAAATGCCCATGCTATGAATAAGTATTACAAATACTGTTAACATGCATATATGTCAATGCCAAAAAATGACAAAGCTATGCTTATTGTCTCAATGTAAAAAATCAGAAGTTATACGATGTTAAATCATGGCAACGCACTTTGAGTCAATGTTGATTGGTGGAGAATCAGTCCCATCCCAAACAAAGGCCATCCACTCATGCTCAGAAACCTCACACACATGAAGCACCTTAATATGGTCAAACATTAAAAGATGAAGATTTATCAGTTCTTGGGAATCGGTGATAATAAAAGAGAGGTAACAGGAAAAATAGTCCCAGTTTATTGTGCAAATCTTTGAAGAAAATGAGATGAGTTACCAAATCTAAAAACAACAAGAGGTATAGGAAAACCTAGTTGACTCACCTTGCAAGCCAAATTAGCCTGTTCTCCTTCTTTCATCTCTCGCAAGAACAAGAAGCTATTTGGACCTTAAAAAAAAAAGGCTTGTCACAAGATAAAGGAATTTTTTTTTTTTTCAAAAAAAGAAGCATGTATTAGAAGGCTAGAAAATGCAGTAAACTGCTTGTAACGAAACACATTTGTGAGGATCTGAAATTATCTTATGACTTTGCAGAGCATTACTATAATAAAAGAGTGAAAAATCTATCAGCCATTAATTTCATAGGTTAGTGGAACTGCGTAACAAATTAACAGACGGACAAAGACAAGTGCTAAACTGGAAAATTGCAGCCTCCACAAAACCTTCCCTCTACCTCCCCCCCTCCCCCCACCCCACTCACTGCCGAACTAAACCAAAAGAAGAAAATCTACCACTATTTAATCCATTGAACAAGAAGAAGTAAAGCTTATTCTCCATAATACAGCAAAAATAAAGATGTACAATTTAAAGAATACGTTCAGTTGCTAAAAAAAATGCAGCTGAGTTTAGTAAAGCAATGAAACCAAGCACTCAAGAGCTTCCAATCCTACACAAATGTCAGCATTATGTTTATCTATTCAAAAATATCATCCGGAATGCAAGGTTATTATAAATCAGTATGGTTATTGGGTTATACGGCTCGAAATGCAGATAAAACTTACTCAGGATGAATTTAACAGTGACAGATAGCCTGTGATTTCTACCGCAACCCCACAAACACTGACTTATATGCTGGTGCTTTGTTCCTTATAAAAATGGTAAGCAATATGTTGAGGAAACAGAAGATGCCGAATTTGGGGCTCACCAAATATTTCTTTTGGTGTTCAAGAAAAGAAATTAAAGGATGAAATTTATTTTCACAAAAAAAAAATCTTGATGATTAACAAAACTAATATAAACATGACCCAAATTGTTTCTCCTCCATTAGCATTAAATCAAAATTTGCAAGAAAAATGAAGCACTCAAAGCAAATGAAAAGATTTACCAAAGTTCAATAAAATCTCAAAGTTACTTGACAAAGACAAGAACAAATACTGTTGATCCAATTAGGTTCATCACACAAAAAGCAAGCAAGTTACTTATGCAGTCAAAAAGGTTTTCGCACCACGAAAAAGAATATAAAAAATGTGGTACTAAGTGTATCACAGAGAATTAAATGAAGCATGTTGGAAATACTGCATGTGCACAGTGATTGGAAGAATTAACTGATGATGAAAAGCATGCCTACCTTGTATTGTGCTTCAGTTTGAAAGATATAATGAAGCCAAGATGTAAATCTGAGAAGAAAATGCAAATTTATTTTGCAAAGCAAAAGCACCCTCCTAGTAGTTCAGAAAACATTTTTCACTAAATCCTTCTTTTATACACCCCCAACATCAAAAAAATGTAAAATTATCAACAAAAGTTATCCCCATGATGTTAATGGCGGCTAAATTTGATTTTTTTTTTTCATTACATCCTTATCATCTGAAAATTCTAATGAGCATGAGCATATAATACCGATCAAAATACAAGTCACAAAAATTGTTAGAACAAATTCTTGCTCTTCAATAATACCTTCATCAGGATGAAAATCAGCCACCCATTTTCTCAATCCAACAATGAACTTTGAGTCTTGATCTAAAGGGCAATATCTTGAAGAATGTTGATAAGGAAGAAAGTTTCCATCATCTTTCCCTTCATATAAAGCAAACGAAGAAAATGACTTATTGAAAACAGCATTCACTTCTCCATGATGAGACTTCACCTGCATAAATAGAAGTCCCAACTCTTGGCATACTTGAAATTCAATTTCAAAAAAAATACACTATAAAATGCCATAAATAAACAAGGAACCAGACAAAACTTTTCAAACCTAAAAGGCAATAGGAATAACGATAAAGAAAAGAGAGATCTATTTTTCAGAGAAGAAGGTCACAAATTGATATTCAGAAGCAAAAGAGAATAAAATCATTTAAGGAAGTAATCATTCACATAAGTTGAGTCATTCTTGGAACAGAGAACTTTCTTTAAAAAATCAAGAACAACTAAGTCAGAATTAAATGATAAGCTTTTTTTAGTTTTATATAAAAGCATTAATCAACAAAAATGGCATTTTAATTTTATAAATTGAATTCTAATAAGATCATGTATTTGTAAAATGATTTCATTCTTTCAAAATATTTAATTTATTATTAATGTTTTTAAGTTAAAAGAATTGGATTCTAGCAACTAACACTGTCCCAAACATGAAAATTGACTAAAGTGAATCCAATTGAATCAAATTCTTGCACTACTAAGCTTTGCAAGTAATAGCATGCGAATTCACAATCCTGACGACTTATAAACATGTTTACTGTTTCTAAACTAAGTTGTACTAGAAAGCAAGCATATTTATAGAATAAAATTTGAAGAAAAAAGCTTAAATTGTACCACAACGTGCGAAAGCCGAATTATATCACCAAGGGACAAAACGCGAGGAAGTTTATCCGCAGTTGAGGCGAAAATATTAACAGATATTCCAGGTTTTGGGTATGATTCATCTACCATTTTCAGTGTACAAAACCAATCTGAAATTATTTCAAAAATAAAAAATTAGTAAGTGCACAACCAAACCAAACTGACCATTAGACATAACTTTAAAATAGCAAAAGATAAGAAAAAAAAAACTGACCATTAAACATAGCATTAAAGAAACAAAAGTGGCTCAGAAAACACCTTACAAGAGGGTTCATCAATCTACTACCAAAACCCACTAACCCACTAAAATAAATTAGGGGTGGCAGCCGTAAGTCCGGCCTTCTTTTGTCATCATTGCCAATATAATGCCATAGAAAAAGAAAAGAAAAGAAAAAAGAAAGAACATACCAGTGCCTCTGGTTTTCTTGGGCAGACCAAACTCAAGAATGATGCCGATAAAACTGACCTTTTGATTGATAGAAGAAATTGCGTCTTTAATTTGAAGATACTTGTAATCGTCTTTCCGCTCCATTTCTGTTTTTCTCTCTCTCTCTATACGCTTTCTGCGTTTTTGTTCTGTGCTGTTTACTTTACCTTTTGTTTGGATGGGGCGAGGTGTTGGGTCATTTAACAAGGGTGGTAAGGGTGAAAAAAGGGCAACGTAAATAAATGTCTTTCGGAAGAAATGAGGTGAAGTAAAAAAATACCGTCACCTTCTTTTGATTGGGATTTGGGAGTATTCTTGATTTATAAAATACCCTAATTTCTTCAAATAATGTATCTGTTTTAACATTAAATAATAATAATAATAATAATAAT
>CATIWM010010096.1:0-10062 GCA_949671775.1 Mallotus repandus | reverse complement strand
TGATCATATCCCTTCTTTATTTAACTGCTAGTAGACCCGATATCATGTTTGCTACTTGCTTGTGTGCTAGATTTCAATCCAATCCTAGGGAGTCCCACTTGAATGTAATTAAAAAAAATTTCAAGTATTTAAGTGGAAGTTGACATTTAGGACTTTGGTATCCTTGGAGTTCATCCTTCAACTTAATTAGTTCCTCCAATGCAGATTTTACTAGTAGTTTACTAGATAGAAAGAGCACTTCCGGAACTTGTGAAATTTTAGGACAATGTTTAGTTTCTTGGTTTAGTAAGAAATAAGTTTCGGTTACCTTGTCCACTGCAGAAGCGGAATATGTTGCTGCAAGTTTATGTTGCTCACAAGTCTTGTGGCAAAAACAACAATTAATGGACTATGGCATTCACATTAATCGAATTCCAATCAAATGTGATAATACAAGTGCTATCAACCTTAGCAAGAATTCTATTCAGCATTCTAGAACTAAGCATATAGACATTACACATCATTTCTTACGTGATCATGTTCAAATTGGTGATATATCACTTGAATTTGTTGATACAAATAATCGACTTGCAGATATTTTCACCAAACCTCTCAATGAAGAGCGATTGAATTTTATCAAACATGAATTAGGAATGATAGATGGTATATGTTTGTCTTGAATGTATTGTTTTAAGTTCTTAGTCAATTGTTTATGTTTGGTATATTTCTAGAATCTTATTCTAGTTATTTATCTAATTGATGATTAAACCCATTTACACGTGAAATCATGTTATGCTTGTCATTTTTCTTGAGTATTAAATGACTTTGATTTTTATCTTATTTTATTTATAAGATGATAATTTAAAAATTATTGTGAAAATTTTCTTTTATGATTTTCAAAATTATTCATATTTTTGCTAAATTCATAATTAATTATTGAATCTAATTCATATAGTTAATTATTTTAATTAAGTAAAATTGTTCCTGATTAAATGAGTATGATTCAAATTCTCATTTAATATTTCTTAAAACTTCAATTAATTTCAAAATTTTGTGCAATTAATCAAAAGGACTTAATTGCAAAAATTAAAACTTTTTGGTCTGTTAGGAAAATCGTCCCGCTTGGGACTCTGTTCAGTTCATTTTTCTTTTAAGAAACAGAACAGATCCCGGTCTGAGATCCTGACGGGGATCTGGCTCGGGATTGAATGTCCTGACTGGGATGGATGCTGTCCCGATTGGGATTTGCATCTTGACAACATAGGGAATGATTCATTGCACCTCTTTGACTCCCAATCAAATCAGGAACAAATTTTTAGGTTGCCATTTCATTCAAATTTGAATTTTGAACGGTTTTTAACCCTAATTTTTCTTTTATTAATACTCTTATATTTCTCTCATTAACACTACTCTTATCATTCAAATTCTCTACAATACTCTCTCCTCTCTAGCCTTTACCTTTAATTTTTTAAATGGCTCCCAAGAAAACAACTCATGTCCCTTCTTCCTCTTCTCAAGAGCAAGCCTCTAAGAAGGACAAACCAAGAAACACTCATTCTCCTTTTTCTCACTCTTCTCAAGAATTCAAAAAGATAGTTTCTCAATTCTAAAAGAGAAACTATATTCCTTCAAGATTTATGCATGAAGACACTCTCAAGAAGCTTGGTTGCTATGATAAGGTGAAAGATCTTATTGTAAGTGTTGGTTTAGAACTTTTGGTGATGCTAATCCCTACTTCTCCATGCGTTTCAAATTGGGAGGGAGAGATCATTTCATGACTAGCCAAGAGTTTGATTCACTCTTTGGTTTCTCTCATGAAGGCCATGTTTAAGTTAAAGCAAATTGGCAACCTTGGACTTTTTGGAATAAAATTCAAGCTCCAAATGCACCAAATTTCTCTGCCAGCCATACCAAAGCCTCTCATATCAAATCCAAAGCTCTATGGTATGCTCATCGTTTTCTTACCTATTCTATTAATGGTAGAGCCATGTCAAATGAAGCACTCTCTCTAGATGACCTTTTCATTCTTTATTGTATGGTCCACAAAGAACCCATTGCCTTAGGCCACTTTGTTCAATGGCGTTCATGGTTAATTAGTGATAGTGCCATCGATGCTATTTGTGTTGGTGGAATTGTTACAAAATTAGTTAAGTTCTTTGACATTGATCTTGATATTTTACATCCTATAACTCTTATCCTTCTTAATGAAACATTTATTAGAAACTCCAAATAATTCATCTCTATTCATAATACTTGGGTTTGGAAGCATGATTTGGGTGAACTTGAGCACATGGATGCTCTTTTTCAAGAAATTGATGAGTTTCAACCTTAAAAAGAAGAACAAGAGACTCAAGCTCCTATATAAAGGAAGAGATCAAGAAAAGAGGGAACTTCTCAAGGGACTCAAGCCTATGAAGATGAACCACAATGGGTTGGGCATTTATTTGATAGAATGAGCTTAATAGAAAAGAATTTCAATAAGCGCTTTGATCAAGTGGATGCAAATATTGCTCATCTCCAGCATGATGTCCACTATCTCTATGAGCAACAAGGCCATTCTTGCTCATATACGCTCTTCACTCATCCTCCACCTCCTTCTCATCACGATTAGATCATTTTATGTCATTTTCTTTGTTTGTTCGTTCGTTTCCTTTTGGTTTAGTTTTAGTATATTTTCCATTTATGCTACTATGAACTGTTAGTTTTTATTATGCTTAGTTTTTGTTTGTTTAGTTTACAATTGGTATTTCTTAAATATCATTATAACTCTATCCTTTATTAATGAAATTTTCTTTTTATAAAATAATTGTTTATTTAATTCTTTTTGCATTTTGACAAAGGGAGAGAAATAATTGAGTTTGTTTAATTATTTATTTTCTTGTTATTTGTTACATGCATTGTAAGTGTGGCTAGCTTTTATGATAATTAATGATCATGTTATCATGTTTTAATATCTGTGATGCTAAGCCTTGTTTTGCTTACTTACATAATTTTTAGTATTTCTCAAAGGGGGAGAAAATTTTTTTTTCATTGTTTTAGTTCTTGGTCTTTTGTTTCCTTTAGAACTAAGCTCTACATAATCATGTGATAGTTAAGTTTGTTTCAATAAAAATGTTATATGTACTATTTTGTGATACATTATTTTAGTAAAATTTTTCTTCTACCATGTTTATTTTTCTTAAATATTTTGTCAAGTATTTATTGTTGTTATTAAAATTTATATTTCTTATCACACCAAAAATATTTATTTTTGTATGTTTTAAAATTTATATTTCAAATCATACCAAAAGGGGGAGAAATAAAGAAATATATATATCTTTAATTTTTTTTTAAAAAATATATATTTAAATCTTTTATATGCATAAATTTAGGGGGAGTAAAAATTCTTAATATCTTTGAATATTAAACCTTCACACACTTCACTTTATATTATTTTATCAAACTCAAAATAAGTTTGTCAAAATCAAAAAGGGGGAGATTGTTGACCTTAGCAATGATTAATTTTGATTTTGATCTTAAGAAACTTAATTTTGAGCATTTAACTTTGTTTGTTTAAGTGTGTATAAGGTAGGACTTATTGAAGGTCAAAATAATGATGAATTATCAAACGAAATTCATCATAAACAGTGGTCATGACTGGAACAAAATTGGACCATTCAGGGCAAGTTTTGCTCGATCCTGAAGATTTTGACAGAACAAATCCCAGACGCTAGTCCTGCCCGAGACCAAGACAGGGACTAGCATGTCCCGCCCGGGACCAATGCAGGATTCATATTCAATGGCTATAATGGATTTATTTTTTAATATCCTGACCAGGACTGATGAAATCTTGACCGGGAGCAGAGTTATTACAGCTCAAAAGTCCAAATAATATTCAAATGTTGTTTAAATTTGTTGGAAATAAAATTATTGTTTCTAACGGCTATAATTGAATTGCTCAAGTATAAATACAACCTCTAAAGATCATCTATAGGTTAAGAAACTTGTTTATTCATTACATACTCTCAAGCATTCAATTAAGCTCTCAAAACCCTCTTCAAATTTATTTTATGTTTGTATAACTCTTGTGAGAGTTGGTGAGTGTTAGAATATAAATTCTTGTTCTTATATTTCCTGGGTTTAGAAAAAGGGAAGTGAGGTTCTATTCTAAAGGAATTGGTTTAAGTGTTTAGCCATTAAAACACTTGGGAATTTGGTTTTAGTGTAAACGTTCAAGACACTTGTGAATTGATTTTTTGAGTGAGCCTTGAAAACTCATGTTATAAGGTTTGAGTTGAGCCTAAAACTCAAGTTGTAAAAATCAATCTAGGGAAATAGATTGTGGTGATTCAAAATCCTAACTTGGGGATAAGTTAGGTGGAGACATAGGATTGTTGAGAATCCGAACTCCTTAAATACTTGTATTCATCATTCTTCATTCTCAACATTCTTTCAATTCTTGTCTATTTATTTTTAAGTTTTGATTTTTATTCAGTAGCCCTATTCACCCCCCCCCCCTTTTGGGCTCTTTCACAACTCATGACAACTAAGCATGCCATGTCACATGTCAAGTAGGATGTTGACCATTGACTTTGACTTTGACTTGGAATATCCTTAAATCTTCTAGAATCTTTTTGAATCTTCCTTATTGACTCCAAAAAAGAAATAAAGACTCCAAAATTCGTTCAAGCTTTTGTACTTGATTATATTATTGTGTAGACTTAACAAATTGATGCGGATTCAGCCCAAATTAATGCTCCAAGCCAATCTTTTCATACTCTTTAATATGTCCAATATTTTAAACATATAGAACATTAGTTAATGTATAATTTGCTCATGAATCCCTTTTGAGGATCATATCATTGCCTCCCTCTTGAAGATGATTCGTCCTCGAATCATACCCATCTTCCAAAGTTGATAAATTCAAAAATCCTCTAGGGTCAAACACAAACTCGTTTATTGAAATCCTCTCCTTTGAAATAATGATCCACACAATAACTTGAACTTGATTGCATATTTGAACATAGAAATTGTATTCATGAACTTGAAAGGATTGAATTTTTGTTGCTGCCTTCTAAACTTGAAACATAAATATCTTAAGTTCTTTTTGGTAAAAATGAAAACTCCATAGATTCCCTTGAAAGGAAAAGAAAAGAGAAAAGAAAAAAAAAAGAAAAAATGAGAAAAGAAAACAAAAGAGAAAAGAAAAAAAAGAGAAAAAAAGAGAAAAAAAAAACAAATTGAATTGATCAAAATTGAATTCAACTCGGCCTAAACTACTCCAAGTTGCTGTTTTTATTCTAAATTCAATACCTTTGCCTTATTTCAATTTTGAATATTCTAATCTTCTTCTTAAGTTGCGTTTTGGGTAGTTTAAACAATTACTCCAAATTTTCTTATTTTTGTGAGTCTCATCCAAAATACTTCCTCCCACTCTAAAGGCTTGTTCAATGGCTACCGTTGAAACTGAACTTGAAAAGCTTTTTTTAGCAATTAGTGCAAGGTTGGAAATGTATTTTGGTGTCAACTCTACCATTCAAGGACCAAAAAATCTTTTCTGGATTTGCTATCACCAAACTAAAAAACAGTTGTTAAATAAATGTCAGGTTTGGGAGATAAACCGGATGATCCTTGGGGTCTGTTTTTTCTTTACAACAAGACCCAATCATCAATACTAATTTTTTCTTATTCATTTATCACTTGACTAGTAGGAAAAAAAGAAGAATAACTTAATCTTAAATTTATTCATAATTATGAGATTTTGCCCGTGAGACATGAATTGTGTATTTAACTTCATAAAACTTATTAATAATTTTTTTTAGTTATAAAAAATTCAATCTACTAACTAATAAGTGAGTAGTCAGGTGGTAACTTCTCTCTAAGGACATCCTTAGGTGCATGGTTCGTTTCTTGCCGTCGTCAATTTAAAAGGGGAGGGCTGCCCCCTTTTTGTGCAGTCCATCGATGCTAAGATCATAGAACCTCCCAATTTACCAAGAAAAAGAAGAAGAAGAAGAAGAACCAATATGTACATTATTATTATATTCATTAAATAATTCTTCTAATATTTTTTAACATTATTAATTATTGATTTTATATCTATATCATTATCTTCCATAATACCTAAATATTCATAATATATACTTAAATAATCATATAAGCCATCTATTTTAACTCTAGGATAAAAAACAAATTCAACAATTTTAATTAATGGAATGAATTTAAAATAATTTAACCATTTTATTTTCATTATTAAAATTTGTTCTTTTTAAATCATTTTCATATTCTTGTATTGCACCAACAATATTACAACATTCAAGTAATAATAAATGTGATGTAGGATAATAAACACCACTTAAAACATAAGTTGTATCATTAAAAACTTTTAAAATATCTAAAAATTTTGTGCAAACCTCCCAATTTTGGGGATATAAATTAAGTTGATGCACATTATTAGAAATAAATGTGCATAATAAATCTCTATATACAAATGACTCTTTTAATACTTCATAGGTTGAATTCCAATGAGTCATAATATTTTTTGGAAATTTTTTTCTGTCTTTTACAATTTTCTTTGCAATATTTTTTCCTAAGATTTCATTACTTGTGGATGTGTCCATAACAATAAAATTACTTTTTTAATTGGTGATAGAAGCACATCCAGTGATCTTAAACTATGGACAAATAAATTTAAAACATGACATGCATATCTAACATGAAAAAAAATTTCCTCCAATATTTAGTTGACAAACATATTGGAGATCACTAATTAATGCGGTATTTGCCGCTACATTATGAAATGAAATTGAAATTTTTTTTCTAATTACAAATATTCTTGTAAAATGTTTTTAATCATTATAAAAATATTATTGGCGGTATGCCGGTCATCAAAAACTCCAAATGTAATAATTCTTTTTAGTAATAATATTCATTATCAATCCAATGATAAATTATTCCCATATATGAGTGATTTTGCCCATGATTACACCAAATATCACTGTAAATGCATACACATCCATTAAAATTCATAAATAATTTTTGTAATTCTTTTTTTCTTGTTTATATAAATTAAATAATGTATTTTTTAATGTATTTCTAGGCACACATTTAGCTTTTAGATTTAATATCACTATAAATGTATTTTTAGGGTCAGTTCAACCTAGTTCCAGGCTAAAACCGGCCAAGAGGAGGGAGTCTATGCATTGGGCCAAAGCGGTTAAATATATATATATATATAAATTTTTTTTTTCTTTTATATTTGGCGGTTCAGAACCAGATCGGCGGTTCATGATTCTAAATGGGGACGAACTAGCCCTGAACCAGTTCCCCTTACGAGTTAGGGCCAGTTCAGTTCGGTTCCGGGCCAAAACCGGCCATTGGTCGAGCCTACATGGTTGCATGAACTGAAAACTGTAGAAACATATATAACTAACCTTAAAACCTTCCTCTCCCTCTCTTGCTAAAGGTGATGGATATGGGGCCTTAATTTTCTTCTAATTGCTATCATACTCGAATGATATTGTTTCTGTGCATCCATCATAGAAGTACAAAACTGCATTTCTGCAAAAATAAAAACTACAAAATTGGATATCTAGAAAAGTGCATTTACAAAAAAACATGAACAAAAAGTGTGATACCCTTTTAATTCTCCTTTAGGTTGTCCTTTAGGTTTAGGATTAATAGAAATCTGAACATCAGCTATTTTGCCTATGAAAGAGAACTGGGTCTTCAAGGCATCCTTCAACTAAAATTTTAAAAATGAATTAGCACCCCAAACAACTCTCATCAACTCAAGAATTTCATATTCAAGATTATTATATATCTACATTATTGAATTAAACACTTAATTAATTAAATTTAGTACAACCAAGATTACCCTAGTAGATTTCGAGGAAAGGGGTCGAGAATTAATCCCCTTCCGCTTTCTCTTATTCTTATTCATCTCAAGATTTGCTCCCTCCGAAAAGTTCGACCCACCTTTTGAAGAATCAGACCTATTACCCACTATGCGACGAACGTAATTTTTGCCTTTGATAAAACGTTAATAGTCGAGAGCTTCACCCTCATCCTTTTTAGAAAGATTGAGCGATATATCAGATTCAGGATTAAAACATTTGGATCACAAATAATTTTATAGAATTGGATCAGATTTAGGATTATACCTTAATCTTTCTAAAAGCTTTACTAAGTTGATAAGCAAGGTTAAGAAGTTTATAAAATTAGATAAAGCTTGAAGGTCCATAAAACCATATTTCAAATTTTTTGAAAAGCAAACTCAAGATAAAGAAAGAAGAAGGAATTAAAATAATGGAGGCAGGCGTACTTATCGTCATGCAGGCTACACTCCACTTATTAATTTCTCAAAAGCTGAAATATTAATATGGAAGAAGGAGAGACAGAGAAAAATATTGTGAATTTTGTAGAGATATGGGGCATGACACTGAAGATTATAAACACCCATAAGAAGAAATTAAACATTTGGTGTGGAGAGGATCCCTGAGTAGGTTTATTCGTTTCAAGGCTGCAGTTGAAAGAAGTGCGAAAGCTAAAAGAAGTGTGGAAAAAGATTACCAAAAGGGGGCCAGAAAGAGCCTACAGAAGTCATCAATATCATAGCTAGAGGCTTAACGCTGAAGGATATCATAACCAAATGTAAAAGGCAGGGTAGTGAAGTATACACAATTAGAGTAAATAAGGTACAACCTCTAGAACCAGTCACATTTACTTCAGATGATACGATATAAGAGCTTACACTTTTATCAAAATTTTAACTAGGAAGATACCTATAAAAATGGTGTAGCTGTAGTCTAAGGAAATAAAAAAGAAGCTAAGGAAGATTATCTTTGCACATTGAAGGACACATCTCAATCATTGACAGTAAAAACTTTGAGTGTCCCAACGAAAGTCAATACAAAGCCTTTAGATGAAACGGTAGAGCTACCAATCTCTGTAGAAGGTCATAAAATCTATAGTTTTGTAGATGTTTCCACAGGCTATCATTAGATCCTAATATGTAAAGAAGATCAGAAAAAACCTTATTTATTACAGATAGAGATATTTACTATTTCAAAGTCATGCCCTTTGGGTAGAAGAATGTTGGAGCCACTTGTCAATGTCTAGTGAACATGATTTTTAAAAATCTAATAGGAAAATATGTGGAAGTTTATGAAGGTGACAAGATCATCAAAATTCTAAAGGCTGAAGATCATGCAGAAGATCTTTGACAATCTTCTAAAGTACTTTTCAAGCATAAGATAAAGTTGAATCCTAAGAAACTATGTCTTCAGAGTTAAAATCGAAAGGTTATTATAATTAATAGTATTGTAAAGAGGTATAGAGGTCAATCTAGAAGAAAATTAAAGCTATATTGAGTATGAGGCCACCTAAAACAATCCATGAAGTTCAAAAGCTAAATGAAAGACTGATATCTTTAGGAAAATTCATCAGTTGCTTTATAAAAAGATGCTCACCTTTCTTCATAACATTAAAGAACTTGAAGAATTTCAAATGGACAGCAAAATGTTAATAGCCTTTGAAGACCTAAAAACCTTCCTCAGCTCACCACTGTTGTTGAATAGACCTAATTAAAGTAAGACTCTATAGTTATATTTATCCATAACTAATGTAACTATCACTTTAGTATTAGTCAGGGAAGAAGGAGAGGAGCAAATGTCTATCTACTACATCTTGAAGGTGTTAACAAGTGCAGAACAATGATATCCAATTATAGAAAAATCACATATGTAGTTTATGTCTCTGCGGCAAGGCTAAGGACATAATAGCCAATATGAAAAGTCTTATAGAAGGCAGAACCCTTTAGAAGGTTGATAGAATGGGTAATCAGATTAGGAGAGTTCGACTTTAGACATAAACTAAAGAAAACATTAAAAGCTCAAGCATTGGCATACTTTATGGTAAAGATGTTAGACCTATAGAAAGACATAATAGAGCAGTAAACAAAAAAATAAAATAAAAACAGGAATGGGAGTTATATGTTGATCGAGCAGTTAGATGTAAAGGAGCAGGAGCAGGAGCAGGCATAGTCCTCTAAGGACTGGAAAGAGTGAAAATATAATATATGATACATTTGAATTTTTATACCAC
>CATIWM010010062.1:0-19066 GCA_949671775.1 Mallotus repandus | reverse complement strand
ATCAAATTTACCACAAATAACATAAATATGATGAAAATAGTAAAAATACAATAAAAATGAGAAAGATGTAGAAATATTAATAAAAATAAATAAATATATTTCAATAAATATAATAAATTAAAATGATGCAAAAATAATAATAAAAATGCTAACTTTACACTAAAATATTCATTTTTACATAAACGGAAAAAACATGCAAAAATAATGAAAAAATGCAAAGATGAATGCAAACACTCCCGGATTCATGCGAACATCCCACTTTGTCTACATATATTAATCTCAAACTTCAAATCACCACAAAATCACAACTTCGTTACAAGATAATAAATAATTAACATAAAATGAAATGAAATGCAAAAATGATAAAAAAAATATGAAAGAAAGGTGTAGAAGCAGAAGAAGAAAAAAATACTATGATGCAAATTTTTAATTAAAAATGATTTGGAGATCCTCAGAGGGACTGGGTCATTACCCTTGTAGCGTGCTTTGACTTACATGTGGTTGGGTTTAGATTTTTAGGATCTAGATTTTAAGAAAAATGTAGAGATTGGCTAAAAGTGTGTAAAATGAGATTCCTGAGTCTTCAATTAGGCAGAGTTTCGGCATTTTTTTTGTCCCTCCAAAATGGGAGGTAGAGACCTCTATTTATAGAAAAAAAGTGAATTTATGAGGGGGTACGCATTTAGGGGCGCATGTGTGCACGACATTGTGCATGCTTATGCGTCTAGGAGCGCACATTTGCGCGCAAGACTGCATGACCATACGGCCTAGCACGTGGCCATGCGCTTGACAGCATGGTCGCGAGCCAGAGGGCACGTGGCCATGCGATTAGGTGAGTGGTGGCACACTTGGTCGTGCGTTCATGTGCTCTTTCACACGTTACGTGGTTTTCCTGGAGCCACTTTTTCGAGTTTGTACAATATTTTTCATGGTTTTTGGACCTTTCGAACTAGTTTTTGATGTCCATTTTGTCAAAATTGGCTTCCTTTTTTCACAAAGTTGAACTCTAGTCTGGCGAGCTGAGCAACGATTACTTGAAATGAGTGACTTATGATTCCGATAATTCATAATTCACAAAATCGTAGTACAACTTAGTGACTTGATGACCGGTTTTGCATTTTGAAGGCTTGGTTTGAGTTTTTTTCTTGGTTATTCATCTTGTTTGAGCATGCTTGGGAAGACTTCAGAAAGAAAATTCCCCCCTTGTTTGGTCGACAGGAAACCTTCATCGTTAGATCTTTGGAGATACCGTCAAAATTTGGGTATCAACAAATAGGTCTACGAGAAATTGTGCCGATAAATTCAATATTTTCTCTTTTCTTACTAGGAATTTTAAAAATAATAATTGATATTTGAACTGTTTTTAAAATGTTAATTTTTTAATGTCCCGCAGCAAAACGCGGACAACTTTACTAGTTTATTTATACGTCTAAAACAACAAATTTACATTTTTTCTACACTTTTACTAAATTTCATTCATACCTAAAAATTTTCATCATTATCACACTCCCATTTTATCTACCACTAACATAATTGCCAAGTGATACTTTTTTAGGTATTGATTTCTTACTATCTAAATTTATCTATATTCCATAAAAGAGAAAAAAAGAATCATATTATTAAACAAATTTATCTAATACAATCATGTCGTTTTTTATTCTTTTTAATTTCTTTCACATTCTTAAGCATTAATACTTATATTTTTAACTATTTTTTAAAAATTAATTTCAGTTTTGATTTCTATATCTATAATAGAAGTGGGTGTCAACAAACAAGATTCAAATCTTTTGCAGCATGAATGAAAAAAGAAGAAGAAAGAAGATCCAATACTTCTATAACAAGAAGGAAAAATAAGAAGATAAATGCATTGGCTTTGAGAGATTTGACAAAGAACATAATAAAAAAAAATATGGTACATTTGCTTTTTTATAGTTAGTTTATTAAACATGTTTTATATTTATTTGTAATTTAAACTTTACTGGGGATATAATACGGTTTACATGTAATTTTTACTAATAATCAACATGCAAGCCATGTTCTTTGGCATGACATTATCTCAAAAAATTGTAAAATAAATATTAAAAAGAATCAAAATAATTATTTATTTATGGATTACTTAAATTTAAATCTAAAGGACTATTTTTAAAAAATTAAAAAATTAATATAAGTTAATTATATTATTTTTATGGATTAATTATATTTTATTACAAATTGTAACAAGTAATTTAATGAGTAATAAATCAATGGCTCTATTGAATAATTCTATGTTTATTCAATAATTATATTGAAAGTGAAAATTAGAATGTTTGGTCACCACTCTAACTAAAGGAAGTTGATTATTATCATATAAAGATTGGACATTATACTACTAGCATAATAGTTTATCCGCTTCTTTCATTATTAGTTTATATATATACATATATGTCAAATATGAATTTTAAATTCCTTACAAATTAGGATTTAACAGAAAATTATACCATAGACCAAATTTGTATATACTCACAAGCCAAACTAGTTTTTGATCCTCTTATAACACACTTATTTTGTCCTATAATTATTTAGAATGTATATTTATTAAGTGACTTGCAACATGAATTTTGACCAAAAAAAAAATATTTTGGTTTGCATATCATAGACAAATAACAATCAATATTCTAACTATATTTTAAAAAACACATTTTAAATAATGGCCGATACTTTAAATGGTACCTGATCACGCCATAGGTAAAATTCATTTTATTTGTTCAAAAAAAGGTAATTGAATAATCAATTAGCATGTTAATGGTGGATCCTCACCGGAAATTCCTTTTAAATAATGGCTAATACTTTAAATCAACATATTATGAATTACACAAATTGAAAAATGTGGCACCTTCCACATATTGTGGGGCAAATAAATTTGAATTTGAGCCACCAAATTTGTGTTGTCAAAATGGAAAAATCAAATTAGTTGGAGCAAAAATTTCAAAAGATTTTTTTTGTTTACATCTCATTTTGATGAAGCAAAAGAATTTCAGGATAACATTCGTCTCCATAATAGTATTTTCTCATTCACTTCATTTGGAGTTACTTTAGACAAAGAACTTATGCTTTGCATAAGCAAAGAAAGGAGTTTTTGCATTCAAAGCTTAAGGGTAAGTTTGACATGATCTTGTTTTGCTTCCACCAAGTGATGGAATTCCACTTTTTTCAATTGTAGTTTTATAACAATGATAATGAGTTGCATAATAGAATGGAAACTATAGGTGGTGCAAAGTTACATGAAGTTATCATGAAGAAATTGATGAGAATTTTAGCTAACAATCCATATGCTTAGTTTTTTCAAAGATTGAATAACATCAACTATACACATGGACCAATGAGTGTACAATTCACCTTTAGCAGATGAAGTTGTAGCTATATGAGTCGAAGGAAATAATCCAAATGTTCCATTAGAAAAATATATTATAGTGTATGCTCTTTTTGGAAAAAAACGCAGAGTAAAACACTATTATGGTTGCTGTGATCCCTTGTAGTATCCTTTACCACATTCAAATGAAGAAAATGGTTGGCATCAAAATATATAAAAGAGAAATAATTCAATTGAGGAAGAATCATTCAACCAATGTATGTTTCATTTTAAAAATGTTGCAATATAATTATTAATTTCTAATTTTATTATACACCAATTTAAATTTAAAATTTTAATTTTAAAGATAATAAAAAAGTTTAGATATTAATTATCTTAAATTGTATATCTTAAATTGAGATGTTATATGTTCACTATGTTTATTACTATATGTGATATTTTTTAATATTTATTTTAATTTTTTCATTAATTATGATATCTCAAAAAGAAGGGGTATATAAGATGATTTAAATGTCAAAACTCGAAAGATAATAATTATTACGAGCCATCTTTGACATCAATTGACAACATATTTGAAAAGGAGAAAGCAGGCAACTATGCAACGATAAATGAAAAAATTTAAAACAATTACTTTATGATATAAAAAAAGCACATATTGAGGAGTATTTAAATTTACACGTAAACATTTGTTGAATGTAGATGTAAAAAAAGGAAGTTTGGGAAATATTTAGTGTCATGAGTATTATGTTTATAAATTGCAAATTATAGATGAAGAATAATTAGTGCTTTTTTTATTGGATAACTACAACAACAACATATGGTAGATATGTATATCAAGCTCGAAATAATAAGATTTGACTTTTATAGGTTGCAACAATCACATGTTAGATCAAAGGTATAACAAGGTATTATGGATTGTGTAAATGATGGGGAGACAAGAGAAAATTAATTAGTAGAAAACCACTACTAACTTCTCTCATTGGTGGTCTTAGAGATATGCATAGAAGATATCTAAATGCAATGACATTAGTGCAAAGATATGGGAATCATAATCTTTTTATAACTATGACGAGTAATTCTGATTGGCAAGAAATCAAAGATGAGTTGAAACCATGACAAAGTGCTAAAATATGACTAGATTTAACTTCTAGAGTCTTTCGCACAAAGCTAAAAGATCTAAAGGATCAATTTTATAAGAAAGAGATATTTGGAAGTGTTGCAGCACATGTGTATATTGTTAAATTTCAAAAGACAGGGTTGCCACATGCACATATATCGATTATATTGATGTCGAGGCATAAAATGACAAATCTGTATCAAAAGTGTAGAAATAATAGATGATAAAAGATATTTACAGTTACATGAAATGGTTGCAAAATATATTATGCATCGCCCTTATGGAGATGAGAATCCAAAATGTTTATGCATGATTGATGGAAATGTATGTTTCATTACCTAAGAGCTTTTTCTTCAAAAACAATGCTAGGACATGATGGTTACCTTATGCATAAAAGGAGAAATCACCGGCTACATGTATTTATATAATAGTACATAGTAATTATAATTTATAATGAAAAATATTTCTCCATATTATGCTCTTATTAATGTTAATATTCTATAACTTTCTATTATTTTGATGCATTTTATGATAATGTGCAAAATCATAGGTCGAAGCAAGAAGAAAAATGTTAAATAATAGATGAGTGGTTCCATATGATGCAAACCAAACAAACACCAACCATGTTGATAAGCATGATAATCTATTCAAGTATTATGGTCCAATGATTAGAACTCATATAAAGAAGTTTAAGGATGCTTTAGGAGTGTTCGTGAAGCAAGAGATGAAGCTTAAGTTGATGAATCAAAGCACAGGTGCAAATGGAGCTCAATTGAGTGAATTGAGAGAAAGTTTGACAAAAGGTCAAAATCATCATTTTTACACCTTATTATCATATTTTGACCCTCAAGATGAAGGATTCATGTCAAATTCTTCAAGTTCAGTGATTTGCATTCAAAATACATAAAGTGAAATTTTGAAGATGTTGCAAGGTTTTAGAAGATGCTAAGGGAATCTACAAGAATTAAGAATCTTTGAAGAATATTCTCAGCAAATAAAACCTTAAAGACTTGGTGAAATTTTGTTTAGTTGTCATAAGTTGTCAATTTGACTTTTCAAAGCTTAGTTGTCATGAGTTATCAATTTGACTTTTCAAAGCTTAGTTGTCATTAGCTATCATTAATTGTCATTAGTTCATATTTTTGGAGGAATCCTCTTTAGTTAAAGATTTTCCTTTATAGGAGTCTTTAGGAATAAATAAGAAACCTATTCCTTTAAGGATTAGGATAGAAACCTATTCCTTTAAGGATTAGGATACTTACATGTCAATATAAAGGCTATAACATTGTAGTACGAATTTTGAACAAGTATTATCAATTAAATTTGAAATCTTGTGAGGTTAAAGTCCTTTTCTTTTGTTCTTAAAAGGACTTAGTGAATTTATCAAGTGAAGGCTTGGTGCATTCAAACCTAGTTTAATTTAGACTTAAAATTGACTTAGTTAATCTTAAGTGTATGTTAAACAACCTTTAATTCTTTATAATTAAGGTTCTTAAGTACAGGTTATTTAAGGGTCTTGTTAGGGACTAGAGTTTTCTTTTGCTTGGTTTATGAATGATCCTTGGCAAGTTTATTAAGATTGAATACAGGTTTGGTACAAGTTAACCACGTTCGTATCACCATACAATCCATATCTCTTGACAAGATATAATTGTCATATCAATGTTGAGATTACTTCAAGATTGAAGGTAATTAAATACTTGTACAAGTAAGGGCATGGTAGAGTTGTAGTTCATGTTGGTCAAGATAATGGAAACCATATAGTAATTGAGATACAATAGTTTCAAGATGCACGTTGGATCTTTGCTCAAAAGGCAATTTGGAGAATTTTTTAGTTTGAACTAAACGAGATATACCCATTGGTAATTAACTTATGGTTACACCTTCCTTACAAACACTATATCTCATTTTGGAAAGATAAAGACTTGCATCATGTTCTTTAACAAGATAATATTTCTAAGACTATGCTCACTAAATTTTTTAAGACATGCATTGTTGATGAAAAAGCAAGAGGATTACTATATAGAGAGTTTTTAGAGCATTATATTTGGAATAAAAAACTATTGGGCAAAAAGAAGAAAAGAAGAAGTTATAAGCCGTGTAAATGTAGCAAATCCAATTGAAGGTACAAAATATTAAATATATTTTTTACAAACCTAAATGCTTTTTATTGCCAAATTCATTAACTACATATTTTTTTAGTAATGCACCTTATATATTTATGTTATTTATTAATTGAAGGTGAAAAATATTATTTGAGACTACTATTGAATCATGTAAGAGGACCAAAGTCATTTGATGATTTATTAATTATGGTTGATGTGTCATGTTTGACATTTAAGGATTTAACGATGAAAAGAGGATTGCTTGAATTTGATAATAGTGTCTCAGAATGTATGACTGAAGCAATATCTTTCCAAATGTCAGGTGAAATTTATAGACTTTTTTGCCACATTATTAGTATATTATGAGCCAGTTAATGTAAGAAAATTATGGAATGATCATTTTGAAGCAATATCAGAAGATTTTAGAAAGATACATGAAGGTTCATTGCAAATACAAATTTCATGCACTTTGAAAAGCATAAACTTCTATTTGCAGAGCATGGGAAAAGATATTAAGCAGTATCACTTACCAAAGATGCCTAATGACCACTCAAACTTAGAAGCTTCAAATTTGAGGGAAATTACTAATAAGATGGTAGTAGAGATTCCACAAAAGGACCTTGAAGCTATTAAAAAACTAAATACAGAACAACTACATACATATGAGACCATACTATTAAGAAAAAATTCAAAAGTAAGTAGAGTCTTCTTTATTAATGGACCTGGTGGAACTAGAAAGACATTTCTTTATCAAGCATTACTTGCTAAAGTAAGAGATTGAGGCATGATAGCTCTTGCAACAACTTCTAGAGTAGCTACAACAATAATGCCTAGAGGTAGAATAACACATTTTTGGTTAAGTATTCCATTGAGTCTAATAGAGACCAGTTTTTGTGAAATTCCAAAGCAAAGTGAGAAAAGCAAAACTATTGCATAGAGTTAGACTCATCATTTGGAATAAGGCACCTATGGTAAAGAGATTTACTATTGAACTGTTAATAGAAGTCTTAAAGATATTATGAATAGTTTATAACCATTTGGAGAAAAAGTGGATGAGTTCGGAGGAGATTTTCGACAAGTTCTTCTAATGGTGCAAAATGAAAGTATTAAAATTGAATATGAATATAAGGGCATAAGTACATAAAAACTTTAGAGATTTTCTTCTTCGAGTAGGTAATGGGAACTATTAGCTGTATTAGTTACAATTGGTTATCACATATACTCACACACGTTTGTTGTTCTGTTTATTACACTATTTATGAATTTGTTAAGGTCATCTAAATCCTAACAACTACAGCTTGTGATATCCGTGTATTTAAACATCATTCGTATAATGAAACAATATAATTTTCTGCTGCAATTATTTCTCTGAGTATATAAAATAAATTTAGGGATAATAACAATTTTGGTGTCTCAACTTTTTAAAATTTAACAATTGATTGTCCCAACTTTTATTTATTACAATTAAGTGTGTTAACATACTAAATAATAACAAATAGATGTTGTTTACAGGTTAAACACAAGTTTCCGATGGATTGATGTTGAGGTTGCTGACATGGACTTTGCACGTGTGAAGCATATGAATTATTAAAAGGAGAAGACATTATTGCCCATTCATTTCATTTTAGCATCACTTTCGATCTTCTTCTCCCTTAAATGCATACTTCTTTCACAATCATACCCATTCACTTTCAAGTCATATCCTGTGAAAATCCATCTTATTTGTTCGTTTCTTCACTTCATTTCAGACGAGTTTTCATCCATCTCCTATAGAAGGTGATGTTGGAATGTGCTACTGTAACAAGCATACGATGATGAGGACTTCGTGGACAAATCAAAATCTAGGTAGAAGGTTCTTAAGCTGTGGCCCTGGTGGTGGGTTTTCTTTTTTCATGTGGATTAATCCTCCAATGTGTGAGAGGGCAAGGAGAAAAATACCAGATCTGTTAAGGAGGATGACAACAATGGAGGAGGAAAATAAGAGGGCTAAAAGAAGGGAAAAATTTTTAGAATAAAGATGTCAGCGCTTTCAAGAATTAAAGGAGGCTCCTATGCAACCGAACATTTTACCTGCTCACGTGGATTGCCCTTAACAAGGGTAGATGTTATATCTTTGAAAGAAAGTTTTTCTATAACTGATTGAATAGTAGGAGGATTAAACCTAGCCAAACGAACCAAACATGATCCTGTAGTAAGCCTCATGCTCTCCTATTTTCTTGTTGCTATATATATATATATACATACACACACACACACACACACACACACATATATATCACATATTACTGATCAAATCTGAGCTGGTAAAACAAGCTACCCAATACCCTCCTTGACTAAAAATATTTTCAATTGTCCTAAGTGCATAAAGTTGAGTTATATCATATTCTCCTTTTCGTAAGACAGATGAGACCAGTTGTATTTTTGAAATTCCTAATTTCCAAGATGGTAAGCTCTTTTTTGTTTAGCGCAATTCTATTTTTTTAACGCAAATTTTTTTTAACTCAGTAACTATGTATTATAAGAAGTTTTTTTTTGTCATTTCATGATGACTCTCTATCATATGCGCATCACATGCTTCAAATTCTCCCATATGGACTTCCACATTAGCTACTTAATAGGACCAACTTTTGCTACATATGCATTAACCTGCAAACAACATCTATGTGTTATTATTTAGCAGGTTGACACACTTAATTGTAATAAATAAAAGTTGAGACACTCAATTGTCGTTATCCCAATAAATTTATGAATATTTATAGATTTATTAAAATTATAACTTGACTTTTGAGTTAGTGTGTGTTTTGTCTAATGCAAAAAAAATTATATTGGAAATATGTGTACATGTCTAAAATTTAGTTAGTATTCAAATTTTAAATTTTAAATAATTTTAAAAAATTGAAGGACTAAATTATTTTATTTTATTAGAACTTAAGGATTAAACTGTTTTATTTTTATAAACAGAGAAAGCTAAATATATTTTCATATAAAAAAACCTAATGGAAAAGTTAACGGAGGGACTTAAATGTTGACAGAATTAAAACAGAAGAATGTACCGAGCCAAACGAACCAAACATGATCCTGTAGTAAGCCTCATGCTCTCCTATTTTCTTGTTGCTATACACACACACACACACACATATATATATACATATATATATCACATATTACTGATCAAATATGAGCTGGTAAAATGAGCTACCCAATACCCTCCTTGACTACAAATATTTTCAATTGTCCTAAGTGCATAAAGTTGAGTTATATCATCTTCTCCTTTTCGTAAGTCGGACGAGACCAGTTGTATCTTTGAAATCCCTAATTCCCAAGATGGCAAGCTCTTTTTTGTTTAGCGTAGTTCTTTTTTTTTTTAACACAAATATTTTTTTTAACTCAGTAACTATGTATTATAAGAAGTTTTTTTTTTTGTCATTTCACGATGACTCTCTATCATATGCGCATCACATACATCAAATTCTCCCATATGGACTTCCACATTAGCTACTTAATAGGACCTACTTTTGCCACATATGCATTAACCTGCAAACAACATCTATGTGTTATTATTTAGCAGGTTGACACACTTAATTGTAATAAATAAAAGTTGAGACACTCAATTGTCGTTATCCCAATAAAGTTATGAATATTTATAGATTTATTAAAATTATAACTTGACTTTTGAGTTAGTGTGTGTTTTGTCTAATGCCAAAAAATTATATTGGAAATATGTGTACATGTCTAAAATTTAGTTAGTATTAAAATTTTAAATTTTAAATAATTTTAAAAAATTGAAGGACTAAATTATTTTATTTTATTAGAACTTAAGGATTAAACTGTTTTATTTTTATAAACAGAGAAAGCTAAATATATTTTCATATAAAAAAATCTAATGGAAAAGTTAACGGAGAGACTTAAATGTTGATAGAATTAAAACTGAATAATATAAATGTTTGATTTTCAAGCAAGAGGGAGGAGTGTGAATTAGGTCAAACCTCAGGGAGGAAAATGTAATTTGCTCTAAAGTAAAAAAAAAAAAAAATTTAAACCAAATAGTTCATTTGTTTTTGAAGCATAAAAGATGGTGGAGTATTAGTATATTTTTGGAGAAGGTCTTATTCTATTGCATAGGAAACATCAAAAGACACAATCTTATCCATGTCCCTAAAACGACTACTCTACCAAGGAGGCGTTTGTTTTAGCTGATTAAGGTAGCTGATATAAGTTTTTATTCAATCAGCTACAATTTAAGTGTTTGGTAAACCTCTAAAATTAGTAGCTGATGGCTGATTTTATTCAAAACAGCTGTCGATTTAAAAAGCTCCATTTTAAAATTTTTTCTTAGCTGATTTGTATTTATTTTTTATTTAGACTATTTTACTCTTATTTAAAAATAACTAATAAAAAATAATTTTATTTAAATTAAATTTAAATGCATGTAATTAATTTTTTATAGTTCATAATTAAATAAATATTGTAAATTATAATTAATAATTAAATATTTATTATATTTATACCTATAATTATTTTTAAAATATTATACTATAATATTTATATTTTAAAGTTTATTTTTAAATAATTTATATTAATTATTTTAATAATATATAAATTAAAGACAATAAATTATTGTTTATTACCATATATATTTTTAACTAATTTACTTAACTAAAAAATATTATAAGAACTAGTATATGAAATTATATTTACAAATAAATAATATCCTTAATGGTTATTTTACATACAAACAACAACCGTTAACAAAATTTTACCAAACACTTCATATTTATTAGCTAACAGTTATCAGCTATCAGATATAAGCAACCGCTATCAACTATCAGCTGCTGTAAATAACTAAACTAAACAGGCCCCAAATCCTTTTTGTTTATGGGGAAAAAAATCGATGTCAAATTTACTTTCTAGCCATTGTTTTTGTTTTTATTTAAAAAAAAACACTAATTAAAATTTGCTTTTATCTTTTGCAAGTAAAATACCCTATTTTAATTGTGAATGTGTTGGAAGGACAACTAGATATAGATTAACTTAGTATAAGATGATAAATTAAAATTCCTAATTATTTGACTCATGATTGGGAGATTGATGTAACTATTATAAGATGACAAATTGAAATTTAGGCAACTGTATTTATTTAAGTCTTTTTTATAGATAAAAATAAAGATCAATTCGGTTTTTGTGGATTGTATTGCCTTTTTAATTTTTACTATTAGATAAGATAAAACTAGTCTTGAATGTGTGCAAAACAGATAAATTAAATAAATAATTTTAATTTAATAACAACTAAATAAAATAAAAATAAAATATATCACATTAATTTTATATATTTTTTTTCATTGTCATAGTTTTTTAATTACATTCGGATCAATTTTAAAAATTATTAAATTAGTATTAAAAAATGTATAACAGTGTTTTGATTAAAAATGATACTAAATAACTATTATAATTTTATTATTTTTAAAATTTTTAAAATTAAATTTTTTTAATGATTTAGGAAAACTATTTTGGTGATTTAAGGTAAAAAATATGTAGTACATTTAGCATTTGAGTAATATTGGGATATGTATAATAATATTTTTGTTAAAAATAATATTAAAAAGTACGGTGAATATTTTTTTAAAATTTTTTATAGAAAAATTACAATTTTTAATAATTTTATACATTTAAAAAAAAAAATAATTTTATATATTAATTTTTAGGAGTGGATATTGTAATATGATACTTATTAAATTTTCAATCTAATAATTTTGGAGCTCAACATTTAATATATGTGTAAATTAAAAAATAATTATTGTTGGATAAGAGTGTGTTATCTATTAAAATTAGACAATAAAACTATATGTTAAAAAGTAATAAGAATGTGAGGGAGAGACAATGATGCAACTTGGTGCTATCATCAATTAAATATGGTGGCCAAACAAAGTGAAAAATGTGGTAGAATTACACCAACTATATAATACAAACCTTTAACAGTTAATTATTTCACCACTTTATCCATTGGACCAAGCTCTTCTTAAATTGATTATACAAAATGATTTTTTTTTGGCCAAGAGATGATATTAGTTATTAAAAAAAGAGATGGTATTAGTATGTATAAAATACTTTATTAAAAATTAAATTGAAATAAGCCAAATATTATACAAAAATGATTATAATAACACTATTGACAATATATAAATATATATAGTATATATATAGTTCATTATTTATTTTGATGGAACTGGGCTTGCCTTGCAATCCCCAAATGATGCATTTGTCTAAATCAACTCCCACATGTTAATTAATTAATTGGCTAGAAAGATTCAAAAAAAACCCCCAAATATTCAACCCACTTTAAATTCATTACTCAACTTTTAACCTAACCAACCTGTTTTTATAAATTTCTCCATTTTCATTTACAAGGTCTATAGGTGAACAAATTATTCATGTTCAATAATTCCAACTAAATTTGAACCCATTAACTACATTCAATTACTACATAATTTGTGGTCCCAAATCTAAACATTTAGCACTTACTTAGTACATAAATACTATAAATTTTTAATTTTTAGTATCTTCATTCCCTTGTCTACATGTACTTAGACAAGTGAACTTAATTCTGTACTCTAACACATAATTCTATTTCATTGTATCAATAGCCATGAAAAATATTTTAGTTTTGATAAATCTAACTTATCAAATAAAAAAATATATATTTTAGCTAAGACAAATTTAACTTGTCTAATAAAAATAATCTTTTTTTTTTCTTAAGGTGAATAGAGGAACTTAAATTTGAATGATTTTTAATTTGTGACACCATTTAGGAGGGTAAAAATTTAACTAAAATAAATAAAACTCAAATCTTATGAGTACATTATTTTCACATTTCAAAAATAATTTTAATATGTTTAAATTAAAATTTAATTTTTTTAATTTGAGTCACTACTATTTAGAGTCCATTAGATTTTAACTAATCTAATTCGTCCTGAGTAGAACTATAAGGGCAGCAAAGATCTTTTAACAACTAATTTAACCTGGATTTATATACCAACTTGAACCCCAAACATTATTTAATTAAGAAAAATTTTGTATCAATTAACTCCAATAATTGTTGGTAAAACTTAATTTATTAAATGAAGGTGTTATTTTATTATTATTATTATTAATTAGATTTTCATTTTTAAAAGAAATACGTTAAAATTTAATTTTGAATGAGAATGTTTTTGATTTGACGCACATACTGATTCGAAAAACTTTTCCACCATTTAAACATGTGGATTAAAATTGAGAAAACAATTTAATGATGGAGTGTAGTGTAGAAAGATGAAAATTATATGGGTTGAAAAGGTAATTTGACATACATTAGCGCATCCGTCCGCCCAAAGGCATCGGATCGTAATATTTTAATATTAATTTGAACGTATTCTCTACATAGAGAGTGATAGTGAAAGCTTAAGAAAAGGCACAAAAAGAGAACTAAAGAGAGACGTTAGCTAATAATGGTCATGTGCCCATTGGCAGTTACCGTTTTCAACCCCTTCAAAAATCAAATTTCAAGTGAAAAGGATCACTCAGAGACACAGAGAATCGAAAAAAATAATCTTTATTTATAGTCGAAGCTATGACCCACATCAAATTCAAGCTGTTTAAGCTTCTGGGTTCATCAATTATTCAGTATCTATGAGTTCAAGATCATGTTTTCAGTGAATCTAACAAGTTTTTAAGCTCCTGGGTATCATCAAAATTTAATCTTTTTTTTTTTGGTTTTGATCAAGAAATGGAGAGTACTGTGAAAAAGATTACTAGTAGTAGTGGTGGATTTGAGAAGAAGAGGGCTGGGTCTGAGTCAATTACTGTGTCAAGGACCGAGTCAAGAGATAGCAATAGTAGCAGGAGCATCAGTAGCAGTAACTCCAGTTCTGAGTCTTCTTCTGCTGAGGATGTGAAGAAGAATGGGTGTGATTCAGTTTCACAGTCTCTTTTAGGTTGGCCTATCAGGAAAGCTGGAGAGTGTAAAAAAAGCGTTGTGGTTTCTGTTGGAGATGAAAATAAAGAGAACAATACACCTTTAGATGATTCCAAGTTCAAACAGCTCAACTCAAGAATTTCAGGTTGGTCCTTTTTTGTTTTCCAGAAAAAGTTTTAAATGCTTCTGCTTTTGAAATTTAAATATTTAGAGTGAAGTTTGAACTTTGAAAAGGTAAAAAATTTAAATTTTCATCTCTATTATGATCATGGTGTGCTGTACAGTGCGCATTTTGTATTTTTTTGGGATGTTAGCTGATTTTTCCTTGAAAATAAATTTTTGCAGAAATTGATATGATGAAGGAGAGGTTTGCAAAATTGTTGCTTGGGGAGGACATGTCAGGGTCTGGCAAAGGGGTTTGTACAGCTTTGGCTATCTCAAATGCCATTACTAATCTTTGTGGTATGTTTTTTTGGGTCTATTTTTATGTGTTCTGTTTCATTTTTTTTTTAACATTCTATTGGAATTTAATCTTGGTCTTGCAATATCTAGTTACTGTTTTTGGCCAACTGTGGAGACTGGAGCCATTGCCCTCTGAGAAGAAATCAATGTGGAGAAGAGAAATGGAATGGCTTCTTTCTGTTGGTGACCACATTGTGGAATTTATGCCTTCTTGGCAAACATTTCCTGACGGTAGTAAGCTTGAGGTATGCTTAACTCTGCCGCTAATTTAATTTAGAACAGCATATTAGTACAAATAATACAAGTATAATCAGTACAGTACCTTTTTTGTTCTGATTACAATGTCAGTGAAAAAATATAGGATTTGGATTTTGTATCCCAGAATCCTCCCTGTCTGGGACTTGAGCAGGTTCTATGCTCCTATGGATATAGCTTAACTCAGCAATTTGGCTGGGGTTTGAGTTTAGACTTCTATTAACTGCAATAACATAATGCTGGTGCATTCGTCTAATGCAGTTGAGTTTATTAGCTATTGAGTGTTGCTTCAAGATCTTTCCTTTTTTTCAGCCATAACCAAGTGAAGAGAGCTCAAGTTGGCTAGTGGTCCTGTACTTGATAGATCTGCTAGAGAAGAAAAAAATGAAGTAGACAATAATTTATAGTGATAAAAAATCTGCTAGTGAAGAAATTTGCTTACTTGGGAAGTGGGAACGAACTTGTTTTTTACTTCATTTCTCCCAAAGTTAATAATTTTCTGTTCTATTCAGGTCATGACTTGCAGGCCGAGATCAGATCTTTTTATCAATCTCCCAGCTCTGCGTAAATTGGACAACATGCTTCTTGTAAGATACAGCATTGCTTGTTAACTTTTGAACAATTTTAGACTAAAGTAGATCTGAATCATTAGTCCTTTAATCTTGAATGGCAGGAAATATTGGATAGCTTTGTCGATGTAGAGTTTTGGTATGTTGATCAAGGGATTGTAGCCCCAGATGCAGATGGATCAACCTCTTTCCGCAAAACACTTCAGAGGCAAGAGGAGAAGTGGTGGCTGCCAGTGCCCCGTGTCCCTGCCGGTGGTCTTAGTGATAATTCAAGAAAGCAATTGAACCACACTCGCGAGTGCACAAATCAAATACTAAAAGCTGCAATGGCAACTAACAGCAATGCTTTGTCTGAAATGGATGTTCCTGACTCTTACTTGGAAGCACTTCCAAAGGTTTGCCGCTTTCAAAGCATATAGTAGTTATCATAAATTGGTTTTTGGTATTAATCTCCTTTTTTCTTTTTCAGAATGGGAGAGCTTGTCTCGGGGACCTTATATACAGGTATATTACTTCGGATCAGTTCTCTTCAGAATGCCTGCTTGATTGCCTGGACTTGTCAACTGAACATGTTGCTCTAGAGATTGCAAACCGTGTAGAGTCCTCAATATATGTATGGCGTAAGAGAGCTCATTCGAAACCTCCTCCTCATTCAAACCGATCCACAACAAAGTCATCATGGGATATGGTCAAGGATTTCATGGCTGATGGAGATAAGAGGGAACTACTTGCAGAAAGAGCAGAAGGCCTCCTGCATTCACTGAAGCAGCGGTTCCCTAGTCTAAGTCAGACCACATTGGACACCAGCAAAATACAATTCAACAAGGTTGGCTTTCTCTTTGCTTACTAGTTATATACGTAATTTGTTACCTGAAAGGTTTCTGTTCTGCATTGTGTTTCTATGTTTCTCATGTTAACAAAACCTTTAATTTTCTTCAATACTTTCAGGATGTTGGAAAATCTATTCTTGAAAGCTATTCAAGAGTACTAGAGAGCTTGGCATTCAACATAGTAGCTCGTATCGATGATTTGCTATATGTAGATGACTTGACTAAACATTCAGATAAATTATCAGTTTCGACAGTCAGTGTCATTGCTCACAAGAAGGTTACAATCCCTTACTCTGTGCCCCTCTCGGGCACTCCATACAAAACAACATTCAGTACACCAAGCTTTTCACCTGTACCACTTATTAGTCCTGCAAAGGGAGAAAGAACTCCATTTCTCCATAACAGCACCACCTCCAACAACAGCAACAAGCCTCATCGACGCGGGTTCGGAGTGAAAAGAGCTTTGTCAAGTTATCTTGGTGTGGATAACAAAGCAAAAACATGTAGCAATTCGACTGAAGGGTCATGTCCAAATTCAAATGTAAATGGCACAGAAGGCAGAGGGAGTGAAAATGGGACAGCAAAATCATATCAAAATGCTCTGAAATATACCGTAACTTGAAAAAAAGAAAAGAAAAGAAAAGAAAAGAAAAAGAGTTGGAAGCTGAGTGAGATTGTTGGAATGATACATAGAGTTTGAGAGTTAGGATTTGTCTATGATACAGAATTCTTCTGCTGTAAACAGTTGTTTGTTGTCTAATTTATTAGATCAGTGTTTGCATTGGATTATTGATTTGGTTGTTCATAAAAAACCAGGAACCATCATTGATTCCCTGTTGTGTTCTTTGTGTCCTCCACTTCTTACACCCTGCATCAACTTTTTTTTAAAAAAATTTTCAGTTTCAGGGGGCATTCCGAGAATTGAACTCGGGACCTCTCGCACCCTAAGCGAGAATCATACCACTAGACCAAATGCCCAAGTTGAGTAAACCTCAAGCTAGGAACAACAACAATTATACAAAGTTGACTTGGTTATTTGAGAAAAAGATTGCCTCATCAATTTAAATACTTAAAATTGGTAAAAAAAAAAAACTTATCAACATTTTTTTCACTACTTGAAATGTTTAAATATGATTTTTATGAATTAAAATGAAATTATTTAAACATATAAATTAGATGAGAAATACTTGCAAGTGATGTTCTTAGCATTTTTTTTAATAATTATATTAAGTGGTTAAATTTCAACAATACAAGAGGATGAGGTTAGGGGGTGGAAATTCGATTCTTAATCTCTTTAACAGGATTTTTCATTTTTTGCTATTTGAGCTATTTGTGAGAGACTGTTTTTATTAAATTAAGGTGTTAAAATAATCAATTTGAAATTTGAAGAGAAAACAAAGAAAACATGTTAAATGGTTGGGGATATATTAAACCTTTTTACAATGATCGAAGTGCTAGTGCAATGAAGGATGTAAGGCACCACATTAGTTGGATATCAGTATTATACCATTAATTTATAGTTTCGTATGATAATTTTAAGTATGACAATTATCAATATTCCATATTGAATGGACATTGTCTAATAGTGTTATTAGAATGTATTTCAATATAACAATATAGTAAAGGATAATTTTTTTTAATCATAAAAATTGTCAAGTATACGAAACGATTTGTTTTTAATTAGTTCCTAGTTAATATTTGTACTTAAGAGTGTGTTTATGCTTGATGGTGATTAAAAATTAATATGATTCAGTTGGATTCGAAGAATATAGTGTTTTAGAATTGCTTTAAAATATTAGAGATTTAAAAATTATAGATTTGAAATTGCTCCAAATTTTTGATTTAGTTCAATTTGAAAATCAAAATTTTTGATTAAAAAATATGTTCTTCTCCGTGTTAAATTTAATTCAAAAATTAATTTTTCTCTTATTTTAAAAATAAATAAAAGGCATAATCTTCATATTAAACTATTAAACTACGAAACATTTCATAATTTTATCATAAAATTAAATAATTTTTTTATAATTTTATTTATCATTATTTTTTATTAGAAAAATTTTATTAAAATTTTTATAATACATTCTAATAAATCATATAATTATTATATATTTTTTATAAAAAATTATATAAATGATATACATCATAAAATGAGAATAACAACATCATAACTATTAGAAAAGTATATTATATTACAATTTCGTCATTGAGGGTGAATTTAAATTTTTCAACATAAATTGTATTATAGTATTCTAAAATTCTATTTATCAATTTAATAGTTATTTTTTTGTGATTAAAAATAATTTGATTGGTGAGTAATTTTTTTTTAAATAATTAAAATGACATTATTTTAGATTACACGTTAAATTAGTAGATCCATTGAACATAATTATTGCAAAAATCTTAACATAATGTTAATATTTATAATATATAT